>JAGVSQ010014362.1:0-10648 GCA_022683975.1 Rhyacophila evoluta
AAAAACCCGACACAGATGGGGATTCGAACCCGCATTCCTCGGATCGTTAGGCGCGCATGCTACCAACTACGCTACCGGGGAGACATATATAATCGCCAATATCGCAGGAACATGAATCTTGATTTTTTGGTTTAAGTCACTTTGTAAAGTATTGTGTTATTTTTTTGCAATCTCTTGTATCGTTATCACATTTTCGCATTAACATATAATTTGTAGACGTCTTATAAACATATGTATTCTTGTAAACATTTGCTTAATAGTATAAAAAATAGCAAAAAGTTAAACTATAATTTATATAAACCAAAACATCGAGATACTTATTCCTGCAATATTGACGATGATATACACTTCAATGTTGTAAGCAATTCGACGAATATATAAAATAGGAACATTTAAAAATATTTACATTCTTTGTGAAGTTTTATTGATTTTTACATCACGTATTTTAGTGATGTCTGAAAGTATATTTTCAATATTAGTTTTCCTGTGTCAAGGACTCACTTCTAATGACAAGTTAATAACAGCTTTTTACGTGCTGTAGTATAAAGTATCCTATAATATTTTCACTTTGTATCTATAGTTAACGTAAATTAGTCTTGAATGGTTTCCTAAAAGCTTTCATTAGTCAAAGCTTATAGAACTTAATAAAGTACTTTAAAACTGTGTGAATAATACTTTACATCTAATTTAAATGGTTTTTAAATATGCAATATAAAGAAGCTGGAATATTACTATTGAATTGTACGAAAATAGTTTTTTTTTATGATTGAAATTGGTTTATTATGATTTCGCCGCGGATAATAATTTACGGAAGGTTATAATCAATATATTTGACATTATTTCTGTATTATATTCGGTGAATATACATCTTTTTAAAATATACAGAACAAATTCAACAAAAACAAAACCTCATTTCACTGTTTGAGAATTTTCTCGTAAACAAACATAATTCTCATCATTTTTTTTCCTGTTTTTCAAAATCAAACAAAAAAAGCACTCGGATAACAAGATACACCAACGAAAACAAACAAATAAACGCAGTGTTTTGTTTATTTTCACCACATTTGTTACCAGGTGGAGCATATAAATAACGTAATTTGAAAGTCAGATTGCATTTCTGATTGTCAGAATACAGAACCTATTTTAATAAATCAATTAACGACGGCGTTTTGCTTGAAAGCTCATTGGTTACGAACACTCAATTTTTGTACCTCAAAGGTTTTGAAATTTTTCCATTCCACATTTTTTTTTTTATTAAAATCCACGTTTCAGTGTTTATCCTTTGTCTACTTATTAATCTAAATCAATAATCTATTATATTGTAAACAATAATTGTTAATTAAATTTTGAAATTGAAATTGATTTCATATTTTTATGTTTACCATATCCGCTTAGAAATATATAGATATCTTCACAATTTGAAAATATCCACCTCAGGATCACATGGATTTCGATAATATATGAAGTATAATAAAACAAGTCTTGAAGAAGACTTCTATCTCTATTATATATTAATTTATTAAATATAAATCAAGCAATAATAAGTAATTAGTCTCATCTAATGAAGTTAGAAAAAAAATATTTATTAATATGTCCAATAAATGAAAATTAAAATTTGTAATGTAAAAAAGGACCATTGTTATAATATGAGAGGTGTATTTTTAAAGTGAACTTATTACTTACAAAAATAAACATTGAAAAACATTCTACATGATTGAATACAAAAAAATACTTGTTAAAAATATTTTTTTATACCATTTTCGCTCCCAAAGTGGAACATATGTATTTACATAGTGTGAAGATATCCACTCCGAGTGGAGTATATGGATCTTCGCAATGCGAAGATGACTTGACAGATTATTTTTCAGGATCGGTCGTTAAATAATTGCTCAACCCAATTATAATCCAGTTCTACATTTTAAGATTTTTAAAATCTGACAGAGGGGGAATCAAGACCGCATTCTCCGGATTGCTAGGCGCGCACGTTACCAACTACACTAATTGGGGAGACATTCTCTTGTAAATTTTGGAGTCATGGAATAATTCCATTTTGGAAATACTCCGCTTATATAATTATACATAAATATATTATGTCCTGTAGAGAAAAGTATTGAATTATCAAAAAATAAATATTTTTTTTGTTATTGTAACTAATGTGATATATTTCCGTTAATTTTTAATATAAAAAATTTTAAGTATTAAAATTTATTACAGGTAATTTAGAAAATAATTATTCATGTTGTACTTTTTTAAGCACGAGTGTTTCACAAATAATCTTTAAGCTTTCAGTAAAATACAGCATGTTTACGTAAATCTCTTAATGAGAATATAAATATAATTGAATTTAAATTCTTTGACGAAATATAAATTTAAGTAAAATTACATTCAAGTAAGTATACTGGAGTTGTTTTTAATATGCATTTCCATTTAAACTAAGTTAACGAAAGCACATTGAGATCTCATACGAAACATTTGTACACAACCCTGCGATGTCCAATGAGAGATATTGCAGACTACGTAATTCCCTGCCACTAGGGGATGAAAATTGTCTCTCAGAAATAAGCTTTTACTGAAATAGAGGGACACTGAAACAAACAACATGCACAGCTTTTTCAGACTCGAGATAAGAAAATTTGAAGCTAATCATTCTACGTAGTTTAAAGAAATATCGTCTTTTAATATGGAAATAAAACATCTGGAGTTGATTATATTTATTGATGCATATTTTCTTACTTATGTTTGAGATAAGATAAGGTTTATAAAGATTTAAATCGTTTTATATTCATTAAATATACGAAGAAAACGTTATTGTATCTTCATGTTAAATATAATTTTATACCTGATAACTGTGTACATGAGAGCATTTTCTTAAATTTATCTCAAAATGTGTTTCCGTAATAGGATTATATGTATACATTTTTTTAAATTTTTGCTATTATTTAATAAAGTGAATTGAATGTATTTAACATTCGTATGTAAAAATAAATAAAATCACAAATAAATATGTTTAATTTATACTTACATTTTAAGTCTATTCTGTTTTTTTTTAAATTTTTGCCTCAAAAATGGATCTACAAAATGTGAAGATATCTATTCCGAAAGTGGAGTATATGACTCCGCAATGTGAAGACATTTCGACATATTATTATTATTAGAAACATTTATTTGCTCAACCTTACAGGCATCTGGTTTGTTTTTTTTTTTAAAGATTTTAGATTTTTAAATCTGACAGATGGAAAATCGAACCAGCATGCCCCAGATTGCGGAGGCGCGCACGTTACCAACAACGCTAACCGAGTAGTTTTTACAGTTTATATATTTATACATCGATATTGGAAAGGTAATTGGACATAATTTTCAGTTTTTTCAAATATCTTTTTTCATAATCACAAGATATACAACTTAATACACGTTTTATCAAAAAAGAATATGTTTAAATGCCGAATTAGTATCTAAATTGAGCTTTATATTTTTTTAAAAGTGCCTGTTGATTTTAAAATTCTCAATATAACTTTCAAATGAAACAGAATTAGATACACAAATATTTTCACGAAATTCCACCGGAAGTCAGATAATATTTTTATTATATTCATTTGATGAAAGTTTAATGTCACTATTAAAATAAAAACATCGACCACAAGGTCAGTTTTAATTGTCTTATGAAAGACATTTTGTGTATACATTTTGTTTACTTTGTTATTGGCACCTGAATTAATTTTCGTGCAGCCCACATAACAACACGGCTTACGTGAGTGCCAAATTATATTATTATAGCTCTTTTAGACATATTTATAATGATAGAAGTTTTCATCATGAATTGAACACATTATATTACTTGTAAGTAATTGGATATTTCAAGCTATATATTCAATGATGCATAATAAATAAGCTTTATTTCATCATTTTTCAGCAAATGAGCTTCATGAAAAGCTTGACTAGTAATTTAACCCTATTCTTAATATTATTCGCATTGATATTTTAGTAATTTGATGATTCATGCTTAAAAAATTTGATACTAATAATACTATTTAAAATTGTGTAGAATCTTAGATATAATTAAAATGTTTTTGGAGTATCAAGCTTTCAGCTGTCATTTTTATATGATCTTAAAAGAAAACTTGATTGCAATCGAGAAAAAAAATAAGATTTTCCAACATATGTGAACAGAAATCATCAATGGTTTCTCTCAATGATATGAATCTTTCAGTACTTTATAAACATACAAGTCGCATTTATTATATGTAAATATTTATTACTTATTACACGATAACGATGGTTGAAACAGACTGATTTTTTATAGTTGTTTTACTCGCCGTTCTAATGAGTTTATACATAAACAGTTTTGTCCATTAAATTAAGTTTTCTAAAATATTAATAAATTAAATTTGATATATGTAAGTATTCAAATAAATTTATAAGGTAGTAAGAAAAAAAAGCAATGCTCGAAATATAAAGCTTTATTCTGCTATTTAGCTTTCATATTACGTCATTAATTAATTATAAAGCGCCTGTATAATGATGTTTTTTTTTAACGTTCGGTATATTTGTATTTTAAAACAATATATAAATAAAATATTTACGCACACACACTATGTAATACCTAATTTTGTATATATCGATTAATTATTTAGAAGTTGCACAAACTTAATAATAATGAATTTAAATATATGTATTATTTATGAAAAAAAATAACAACGCTTGTAAGTTTCTGATAAATATGATAATTTTGAGTTTATAATTAATTGACAGTTTATCATATATTTTAACACAGCCAAACTGCCTGGATAGATTGACACTACTAAACAATTGATGCGTTCAAAATTGATGATAGCTTGACGTGTAATAACAGTATTTTGTGTGTTTTATGTATATATTAACGATGAAACCGATCAGCCTCATTTATAAAATCTACGCGCATAAGTATTATAGTTTCAATTTCAGTTTATGCCACGTATTTAGAAGCAATATACTGTAGTAAAGATAATTGATGCAATTTAGTATAAATCCACGTACTTAGTCATAACTGTAGACTTTAGAGAGAGAGGTCTGGCGTCTTAACTACATTTCACGATGCCCCTTGAAAGCATTAGTGGAACTCTCCGCACAAATTTTGTCAAAGTTCTACGACACGTCATACGTTAGCTGACGATAATGGTATGCTTACACATTAAAACCCTGTACAGCATGTGAGAGTGTTTTGCATTACAAAGATTGTATATAGATTCTACTTTTAGTTTAAAAACTTAGTTTTCCGAAAAACATGAGAGAAGACAGAAAAAAACTTATGTAGCAAATAATTTAAAAATTTTAACAGTTTATTATTAATTTTATTTATAAATACACATTTTTGATATTTACTACTGTAATTTTATTATTAAGCAAAATATAATATCTATCTATCAATTCAGTATTCACGTTAGACCCTTAGAATATAATTGTGATGTTAAAAATTTATATTCATAATATTTATTCGGCTTTTAAGCTTGCAATATCATGTTAGAAACTAATAAAAAGTGTCGGAATAAATTGTGACATATCTAATACCAGTGACTGAAATATATCGTACCGTAAGTTTAAAGATATACATATAATTATACGTATAATTGAATGTATTCAAATACAAATTTCGATAAAATTTTTGCTAACGTGATTTTGTATGATTTGTATCATCACAAGCTTCATTCACATAAATACAGTAAATATTACATAGTAATGTCAAAATGAAAGGCAATGCTTATGCTTAATACAATTACCTTGTTTATTGATATCCTCCAACTGAGTGAGATAATTTAAGATAAAAGTTGTTTCATAAAAATCTATTACAAAATCTGCCCAACTCTCTCGGTAGGTTATTCAATAATTTAATACACAAATCATTTCATTTTACTCAGTCACTTTTACAATAATTGCTTTATTTTCTACGTCCGTTTCTTTCATAAATTTAATTCTAACTATTTTGTTATTTTTGTATGTTATTTCATTGCAATAAACAAATAATTTGTGAAGTTCTCAACGTAAACAAAATAATTTAAGTAATGTACACTTCTTATTATACCATGTCCGTTCCCAAAATGGACCACGTGTATCTACACAATATGAAAATATCCACTCCGAAAGTAGAGTATGTGGACCTTTCCAATGTGAAGACGTTTTGACAGATTATTTTTCACAAAAATTATTTCTCAACCCAATGAGCATCTAGTTCTATATTTTTGGATTATTATAGTTCTGTGGGAATCAAAATTCTATTCACCGGATTGATAGACGCGTACGTAGCCTCTACGTTTCTGGAGAGACACGTACACACTTAGAGTTTTAAAAAAATGATAAAAATCGTGGATTAAAATAAAATAATGTAAAATAAACGATTACATGAATGTGTTAAAACATTAAGGCCTACATTGCACAGGGGTGGCACTGAATTATTGCTATTAGACATTATTATTTGGGAATATCACCTGTCTAGCGGTAAAACTCGGCGGTTTTCACAGAATTTAATAACGCGAGGTCTTCTAACACACCGTGCAATTCTCTCAACGCATGTTAAAGGTAACGTGGCATTTCATATACTTAATTCCCATATAATTATTATTTCTTGTTTCAGGCTTGGCCTTAGGGATGCTGGTTCTTCGCGTAATTTGCAATATTACAATTCAGATATGAAAATTCTATTTCTCAAAATGAATCTCATGTTAAAACTGAAATAACCATTTTCGAAATTTATATTTTGGTGAGAATTCCCAAAACCACTCCTGGAAAATGAAAACAACTTATCAAAATGTTACAAAACGAGACAATTTCATAATTATAATGTTACGATTCTCGTAAATATAGCATATTTTATTTAATAATCGGAATGGAATTTACTTACAATGGATATAAACTTTTTTTTCTTTGCTAATAATATTTAATTTAATCAACTAATTACCGTAAAAAATATCTGTCAAAATGTGTGTCCAAATTACGGACATTTTTATACTTTACTTTTGGAGTAGACAGTATTAGACCGTGGATATCCATAATATGTTACAATTTTGGATCAAAAGTCCTTTCAAAATATATTTAATTATATATTTAAAATTAAAATTGCACATTAAAAATATTTAATTTGGCAGGGATTTTAAATATTATGTTACATGAAATCTGTATAAGAAACTTACAGTAAAATTGCATTCATAAGAAAACTAAAAAAAACGAGAAATCTTAATTTCTGGAAGAAAGTAAAATTGAAGGCAGCGAGAGAGCCCATGGCTGGGTTGGTCAGGCCCGACAAATGATAATTGTTCGGTGACGATAACTATTCATATTTCATATACTTACCATAGTTCATATTATCCGTATTTTTTTTTAATTGTCTAGGATCTTTCTTCCCAGAATTACCACGTAATAGCTCGATAATTGAAAGTACACTGTATATAAATATGTATAATTAAAAATATTTTTCATTTGCACTACTTTATACCATATACATTGATAAGGTTGCAAATATTATTTTGTGAATATCATTATAACTGTGATCTTAGTATAAACTATTATTGATAAAAAAACTAGGTGTGAAACATCATTTTGATCGGTTAATAATAATACAGTTTTTCATTAATACTTATTAAAAGATTGGCAAATTTTATGCCCGTAAAGATAAACCATACATCCAGTTTTTATGACGAAAACGGATGAAGAATATAAATTAAGTTTTAATGTGGCTTCAAAGACCAAAAAGTGTACTACATAGAACAAAAAAGACGCAGTGTACAGACGGTGATTATGACTTATAATTAACAACGTATGCATATTACAAATATTTTTGTAACATTTAATAGAACCATGAAATAGATACTTACACGTTCAAAAACGTATATGAAATATGTAAATCGTAATAGTCCGCACTGTTAGGAAAAATACGCCTACATTTGAAGTAATTGAAGAAAAGGAAAACAAAGGGAAATATTATTATGTGTTAGGCTTATTAACGTTGGCAAAGTATTCAAATAACATGGGAATCAAATGCATATATGAAAAATCACGTTTATATTCGAGATAGCTAATTGATTTTTTAGTTTTAATCTCAACTGATTACTTAAATCTTTACATTGAGGAGATTTATAGTGAAATAATTTATTGTTAACTTATTTATTAGTCGCAATATGTAGTGCTCAAGTATATTTTTTACTGGTGATAACGCGTTATCAAGGTCATGCAAAAATTATAACTGTGCGCATAGCGTTTTGTGAGCGCTTTCTCGTTTCTTTTGTATTCTTTTATACATTTTAAAATGGATACCTCTTAACATTCCTTCCTTTTCAACATCACAAATCTTTTCGTGGATGAAAATGGATAAATGATTAGTTTGTCAGTCCCGTATTTACTAATAGGAATTTATTTATGAATGAATGAGTTAAGATTACGGACCTTTCTTAAGTGGAATCTTATTTGGTGCTCTATGTTAATTTATTCATGTTTGTCTTTGATTTTATTTGTTAATACATACGTACTATTGCACATATAATTATTTTTAATAAACTTAATATATAAGTTTTTCAGTAAATGCAGTTTAAGTATAGTTCCTTCAAGATTATAAAGATATATTAATTATAAATAAATATATGTATGTCTAAAATTTAAAAAACATTTATTTTTCATTCAGCTGAAAAGTACTGAATAATTTTCTTAACTCTTAAAAAGCTCCGTTGAATTTACCTAATAAAAAACTTACTTTTCAGTAAAATATTAAAGCACTCGATTTAAAAAAATACAGCCTAAGTAAACTTTTAGCTTTATCATAACATATCGAATTTATTTAGACTATATAAACCCAAACTAAGTAAATGTATATTTCGAATTATCTAAATAAGGTTAGATAACAAATGATTCACTGTTTATATTCGTAGTTTTATTGAATTGTTCCACCGTGTCAAAGTGGATAAACACACTCGTAGGTTTATATTTTATTTTTGTAAATTTGGAATTGAAAACTATTTCTGGCAATTTTTTTTCGTAAAGAAGAAAGATTCGTAAAGTTTTTGTTTGAGGTCAATTCGTACGTATGGTTGTACGCAGCTTTAATCCTAAAATAAACTTTTTTTCAGTTGGGTAGGAGTTTTTTTTTGAAAATAATTTTTTTGTTTCTAACCTCTAAATGTTGGTTCATTAAAGTATCTTATTTGTGACCGTTATATTGTTCTAATATTTTTTTGTTCAAATAAACTTTTTATATTTTATTAACCTATTATTAAAAATATAATTTAAAAAATGCGCATACGATTCTCACACCTGCTGGATAATTTCAAAAATCCAAAAATGCGGTACAAGATAAGGTCGAGTAATTATCTCACAGCTAATTATCGTGAAAAATAATCTGTCAATACATGTACTTACACTATGGAGATGTAAATATACCCCAAATTTAAAACAGACATGATAAAAAAAAGCAAAATGTTTATAAGAAAAAAATATAGTTGGAATAACACTTAAATTAGTTACTTAAAATCTAATAAAGAAGAAAAAAAATTATTGTGATTTTACTAACATAATTTAATAGCTCAAAACTCTCAACTAATATTCTGAAATATGTATGTCTTATTTGTCATTGACGTTTGCCCTAAGATGATATTTTTGAAAGCTAGAAAACATTTCTTCGTAGGAATGAAGTCACAATAATTGACCACTCTAATAAATAAATGGTCAGATTTATCAAGCCACAAGACCAAAGTAAAATGACAGTGAACTATATTTGTCAATAATTGAGTATTGACTTCATAATCTGTCACGGAATCAAATCTTTTCAAGTAAACAATAACCAAGTTAATAACCATGGTACATAAATATTTATTTAAGAACAAGAATACTAGAAAATTTTCAGATAAAAAAGAATGGGTTATCTTTTTCCTTTGTAGTGCTGACACTTTATTGTTGAAAGCTTTTAAAAAAGAAAATTTCAATTGAGAAAAACGTTAAAATAATTTTTCGTTATTGAAAGATACAAGCTATGAGTATGGCCAGCAATAAAGTGTTGAGACATCGACAGTTGTATCAGAATATCAATATTCAAAATATTTTGTCACCAACTGTAATACCTTACTTTTTTTTCTAAACGGGTATGAATCAAGAGAAAATTTATTTTCTTGAATTCTATTTAATATAAATAGAGTTGGATGAAATAAATGTGTATGTATGGTTTGTTATTTTAAAAGCCAACGGTAATTCAGTAAATAAAGAAGCAAGTCTCTGAAAAAATATTCAATGAGTAGGACTCAAAGTACCATCTAACTAAGTTCTAACAGTTTATACCTTTTTTATATTATATAAAGATATATTATTGCAAGCCACGATATTTTACACAACATTGATGAAATCTCTAATGAAGGTAATGGGTTAGGTAGGTTTTTCTTCTTCTTCCATGTTTGCTTCCTAAGTAGAGCATATGGACACGACGTGCCGCCTCCAAGAATCTCTGTCGCCCGCCAGTATTCTTGCGTCCCCCTAGGTCATACCAGCATCCCGTAACTCCGCCGAATACATTGTATACATAGTATTTAGCGGCCTTCCGGGGTGCCGACGACCGGTTGGCTTAAAAAATAAGCAGGTCTGGTTCAAACTTCCTTGTGGCATCCGCAATATGTGGCCGAGCCAGGTCCAGCGTCGCAGCTTC
>JAGVSQ010014363.1:0-10648 GCA_022683975.1 Rhyacophila evoluta
TCTGACTGTTCCTCTCCTGCCTTTTTATCACTGGAAGCTTCTAAATATTTAACTTACAGAAAGGAGAAGAGAGTGTCTACCAAGTAAATTAGACAGACCGTATTCTAATAATGTATATAATAGCATTCATCTAAACTCACCTCACCTAGGTGGAAGATATCAATATCGAGGACACAGACCGATATTAGCCAGTGACAGAACTCGATTAAACAACGCATGCATAGAAAAAATGTGTCACTAAATACATATCCTAATGTTGTTAACATATTAATTGCAATGGGGGAAATGAATCATTCAACGAAATAGGATGGAAGTAAGCAATTCGATTTTCGCCAAACACTCGGTCCAGAATAAATACGATAATGATGTAAGTATACGAACGATTTATATTTTAATCTAACACGTAAGAAATACTAGGAAACGCGATTTGTTGAAAGTTTATTGTATTTATAGCGCAGAAAATTATCAATTAAACAATTCTTCTAACGTTTGTATGTTTTCTTCTCAGTACGTGTGATCGTGGCCAGGCCACAAACTGATCACTTGATCATACTACAACTTGTTTTTGAATTATTAAATATTAAACGAGCATGTATACAATGATGTAACGAACAATAGTTGTTTAAAATGTCCGTTGTTGGATAAACAAACAGATTACAATTTGATGGAAAGCTTGGAAAATCTCTTTTTAATTTCTTTATTTTTTTTATGAATACTTCTGAGATCACATGAAATACAACATATGAGATGATTCTCGCGTATGTCGATATTTACTAATGGATATATCTCATTTAGATGGAGTTAAATTAGGCCAAACGATTTTGAGATATGTGCGCAGGCGAGTCACACCATTATATAATTCATTCCGTATATCCAAATGATCATTAATGTGAAATACCATCGAGCATTGAGCGATATAGGCAAGAGTCATTATGCTATAGACGTTAATATTATATCAGGAAAATGTTGGAAAAATAGTGCAACTATGTACGTCTACATGTTAAATTTAATATGGCATTATTTACATGATTATTAAAAAGATGTTCCAAATAATGAGTCAGTCTGAAGGAGGCAAAACTTAAATCACCCATTACCTAAAAACTATTTTCTAGCTGTAGTCAGTCATAGAGCTACTGGATCATCGAATTGATCAATTGCTTACAACACTTGTAGCATTTTAAAGGGATATCCATTACATCAAAATGTTCCGATAGCCTGAAACACTATTCTCCACTACAAGCCAAGTACTTTGAGATAAAATAATATTATGGCTAAATTAATGACAGTGACACAGTATGCAATTTTGTTTTTGCGAACATTATTTTAATGTTTCTACGTGTTTGCAATACACATTAGCGTGTTATGGTTTGAATATAAAAATAACTCCGCCTGAGAAGTGATTGTTTCGATGTCGAGACGTGTTATTAGATTATATTAAATAATTTCGTCAAAATTCACGCAGGCCTGTCAAAACGAAATTCATGCATTATAATATTTCAAGAAAATGTTTACATTTGAATTTCAGTTAGATATAAACATGTAGTAGTGTAAATGTTTTTCTTCGATTGTACAATGAGATTTATTATTTATTTATAAGAATATACCCCAATTTAACCATTGTTAATGAAAATATAATAACTCGACGATATTAAGGCTCTGGCACTATGTAGCAACAGCAATAGCTAACTAGAAATCAACCTGTATGCGCATCACGGTTGGGCTCACTGCGATCGGTCGCTTGAATATGGAGGAATGACTGATACAGCTAGATCGCTGGTCGCCGCGACAGATCGCGTTCAGTGTAACAGAGCCTCTAACGGTCGTGAGTGAAGCAACGAAACAAATGCCTGAAACATCAGTACACTGAGTTTCTAGAATATAATGGTTACGTCAGATTTTAGAGATGTCACTTCGTTCGCAATAAATTATTAGATAACGGATTATACAGCCACTCACTCACTACAAAAGTTAAGCGGCGATGGTGGATCTGGCTCAGGGATGCCCCAAGGCATTCAATCTGGGCTGCCCATTTCTCAAGCCAATTGGAGTTCGGCGTTCTCGAAAGCTGGTAAATATTAATTACAGAAAATATGCGCTGGGACGATGGACATGATCTCGTAGGACGTGAGGGTACTGGGAGGGATTCCTTGAGCCGTCATGTGGTGTCCATTTGCTCCACTTAAGGAGTAGATATTGAAGAAAAATAAGAGATTACACAAAGGCATATCTATTTATAACGTAAGTAAATTTAAAAAAATATATGTTGTATAATTGCACAGTCGCAAATAACGATCTACTTAAAAGTCCGCAAATTGTTATGTTCCTGTGAAGTCATTTTCCTCAAAGCAACATCGCTGGACGGACTTATTATTATATGGAAACAGAAGTAGAGGGATATACTCGTACGTGTATATATAATATCAAGACGTTGAAAGTGGATTAAAATGCATAGTAATTTAACTGACCTGATCCTGTGAGGTTTTAATATTTTTTGCTGACCATAGTGACCAAAATATTGCAACTGAGGTTGAACATGGATAAACACCAAAGTCTGCAAATATTTAAATTTTATACGGAAAGATGTACGCGATAAAATGCGCTGCACGTGGGCGCACCTCACAAGAATGATGAAGACATATGAGACACATGCCTGGGAGTTTATCTACAATATACTAGATGACATGTGCAATACCATATCGCCATAGCGTATTGAAAATGTATCCAATACTTTCTGTTGCGTCAGATATATCGGATACGGAAACCAAATGATGACGCTTAACTATTGGATAACCACGCTGTCAAAGGGTGAATAATGATCATCCATCTATCTCCGTTAATACTACTTACAACCAACCACCTCTTCCAGCACGGTTTCGATTTAGCACGATAAAAAAATACATGGAACTCTCATATAACACGTTATTTATACGGTACAATGTCACAACATTTTTTTTTACATATTTAGACAAGACATAATAAAATCTGTTCATTTAACTGGCATGAGATGAAAATTCGAAAAGGAAAATTGATTATCGTCATACCATGAAATTTACAATGATATTTTAAGGACAAGGGCACAAAGAGAGATTGCTGGTATTTCACATATAATATTAGGTATATAACATCTTAATGCAGATAAAAGTTCTGAAAGTTAAGATGATATCGTTTAATTGAAAAAAATATTTTGGTTCGATTGTCCCGAATAGCGATGAAATAGAACATTGTTAAATAGAAACTATAATAAATAAAAATACTTAACATGTACGCATAATATTTACGATTTTTTCTATTTAAATTTTGTGTTAACTACTTATTTATGCTTCTAATAAAAATACAATTTAAAAACGTGTAATTTTGATAGTTCCATAGATAGAACGTAACACTTCTTTTAGCATTCGTTCCTAGTCTAACATAACACGGTGTCACACAACGCGGTATTTTTCAGGAACATAATATCTACCGTGTTATGCGAGTGTAAGGATTAAACTGGACTCTTTTTACACGGTTTTTAAATAACAATATATTAACGAAACTTTGAAAAGAAATATTACACAAGCTCTGGAAATTTCAAGTGACGAAAGCGATTTCGTACCAAATGTGTGTAAACGGTATATTGTCTGAGAGTGAATAACCTTCGTTACCATTTTTTTAAATAAAATTAAATCACCATAAACAATAATGAATTTAATTTTGATATCCATTGATTTTACACAAGGGAACCTATCTACCATTATCTTTTTTATTTTAGTATATATTTCTATATAGTTTAATATTTTACATAGTATACTATGGAACGTATCCACCGTGTAAAAAGAGAGACCGATGGATTACTAAAATATATGGTAAATATGTACACTAAAATAATATTGATTTTGAAATGTTTGCATTGAAAATACCCCAAATTGATAGAAAATTACAGTCACAAAATAGTTGAATTCATTGATTATTTATTTTTCATTGTATGACATACATACAGCCTCGCCTACAAGAAGCCAGACAAAAATGTTACACAACCAAAGCAGGCGATGCCATAAAATATAAACAAACCTATCCAACACAAACGCGAATCTTTCGCCGCCTAATTCGTTGCCAAAATTTCAGGGGAAGTTCACTTAGTTGATTCAATTAGTTAGCGTTTAGTTAGAATTCTCACAAAAACAAGCTTGATAAAATAAATGGATTTATATTTAACATGTAATTATGAATCGGAAGATCGAATTGGTCAGAGTGAATGCCTGTAACCAGGTTGCGGCATGCAATTAAATAAAAATATTTTCAAAAGCAATCCTCACCTGACGACAGATGAAGCTAAATAAATGTTTTAAAAAACAAGCACGATACGATGTACCTAACATTGAGCATTCGGCTGACAATCAAGCATCTTGCCATACTCAAAATTCTATCGGAAATCGAAATCGGTAAAAGCAGAGGATTGAATTCATAATAACTGTGATAGATTTCTTACTAGGATAGAAGATAGTAATTGCAGAACAGTGTGTAGCGGTAATAGATATCAAGATTATTGCTTTACATTTAAAAAAGTGTTAAATTTTTCTTGTTAACACTTAAAAGTATTAGTATCTTCATCGGCATTAATAAACTCATTTACAGTTTACGAAAGTATTTAAAATATTTTATCCAAACTGAAAAAAGTAAATTGAGCCGAAGAAGGGCGACTTCGGTCGAAATAATGGTATTATAGTATATGCCAGGGTAAGCTTAACACACGTATTAATTGATCCGATGAGTGGAGACATTTACGAACCGTAGGGCAAGAGAGATTTCTGCTTTTCTTATAAAAATGTAGTAATAGTATTTGACTACAACAGTCAGTCAAAATATTAAAAATATTGAGATAGCAGGCAATAAGTAGATAAAAACAACCTAATATTCCCTTACCCGCAAGCATTCGCCAGGGTACACAATCACGAAATATTTACGGACCCGCAGGCCAAGTGTTATCAATTTATTGTAAAAGCAATGATTTGTTTCCGATTCAAGGCACGGAGAGATCGATTAGAACGCCCACAGAAATACAAACGCAAGCGAAATGTCAAAGAAAGCTACCTTGATCGCCTTTCTCGGTACACATATTCTATAGATGTCATACTGCTCTACGAAGAAAAATACTATCATACGTTCCACGTTTTTATAACTATAATATTATTTCAATGTATTCCAGATTATTAATTATTAAAATTCTAAGCAGTTTGTAATTTATTTTCGATTAATTCATATCAATTATCATTTGACCATATTTGATACGATTCGTACATTTTTTAAAAGTAATATTACAAAAAACTTAGCACGTTTCATTTTGCATAA
Source organism: Rhyacophila evoluta (assembly GCA_022683975.1). Taxonomy (NCBI): domain Eukaryota; kingdom Metazoa; phylum Arthropoda; class Insecta; order Trichoptera; family Rhyacophilidae; genus Rhyacophila; species Rhyacophila evoluta. Next base: position 5,326 of record JAGVSQ010014363.1, read on the forward strand.
CAATAATTTACAGTCCATTGCGACAAGCAATGAAATTTTCCAATATTTATTATTATCAAATAAAACTGAGATATTTGTTATTTGTATACGTAATATTAGAAGACTCCATAGAATTCGTTGAATGCTTTTTGGCAAATATCGTGGGAAGGACCGTAGCCTTCTATTGAAACAATTAGATGAAAATCTATAATAATAACAACCTCCGTTTGGCATGGAGAAATCGAATGGGCCTCTATGAACATTTTGGAGGCACTTCTTAATAAAAAAATATACCAATCTAACACCTTAACGTGTGATGGAAAGTGAGCGACCAGTGCTTACATTTTATTTAATTATTCCAAATATACTTTCTGCATATTTTATGTATTCCTCATAAAAAACCCCTATGATTTCAATGATATTCATTAGAATAAATAATTATTTTGTATTAAATCTAGGGACGGCATGTGCGTATTGGATCACGTTGGTTTATGTCTATTGGGCAGCGCCAATTACTACTTATTTGAATGATGCTATAACGACTACGAGGGGAAGAGAGGTAGCATTTTGAGCGGCTTGACACAATAGCTGAATGTATGAAAGATATTTGCATGAGAATGTCCGTCTGTTTCGATTTCAGTAACGTAATTACGAAAAAAACAGTAGTATCAGCAGAAATCATTATTTTGTATTAAATCTAGGGCCATCATCCGCGTATTAGATGATGAAAGTATGTGTGCTGAGCAGCGTTGATTACACATTTGAAAGGTAGAGAGGGAGCATTTTGAACAACTGCACGAAGTGATTCAGTCTAAGAATGATATCCGCATTGGAGCGCTGATTTTTTGTTTTTATGTTTCCCATCCATTTCTTATTTTATATCATTTGACTTTCGATGCATAATAAAATATTTTATTACAATGATTGATCTAGCAGTTTTGGGTAATTTGAATTTAAACGTATTTTTTACACTGAAAACACGGTTTTTGGTATAGTAATGTAAGTATTATGTTAAAAAGGTCTATTTTATTTTTGACATAGTATGAAAAACTAGTGTCTTTCTAAAATGCCAGTATAAATACGACATTCATAAGTCAACAAGTTGGCATTTATTTCGCAAGATTCCATCTAGCAACGATTGAATAGAGAGTATTCTACACGACAATTAGTTCAAAGTATCACAAAGCAATGCCATCTGAGTACACATTACTCTTTCAGCTATCCATCGTCAGTTTTTTTTTCAATTTGCAGTATTTATTCACAACACTGATATACATCAATTCATTATTTACGATACAATAACATATCACATAACAAACCGGTTTTATTTATACACACTTCATAGACGGGTAAACATCGCGGCCGTATGAAAAGTTGTATATTTCAATTTTTATATGTAGCAAAGCGAAAAAATAAGCACAGGGAAGGTATTGGAAATCCGCATTGACAGTAAATTGAGATCTCCGTTAATGATGTATCTGCAGTCTAATACTTGATACATGGTGCGTCTATATTCTATACAAACAGTGTATTTTTGTATTGTAAACATAATTAGTGATTCGGATACTTTTAATGTTTAATGTAGCCGGTTTTTTGTAATTTATTTGAATCAACAATGGCTGGAAAGTATTTCACAACACGAAGCAGTTTATGTAAAAATAACGTACGTCTTCCAGATGAGGATAGTGGTTTCATTTCAATGTAAACCATATAAAGTGCAATATTGTATGTAGAATATCAACTGTTTAAAAAAATCAAAGATGCACTCGACGTCCAGTCCTGCAGTTTAAGATTTTTAAAAAATCTTACAGCTGTAGTAAATCGAACTCGAAATCCGCTTTTGAAGCGAGCACGCTAACTTTCCAGCCACCGGTAAGATAAGTTACATAAGCAATTAAATACACAAATTATTAATTATAATTAAGAATCATCGTGCAAATGATAGACACAAAAAAACTGACAGTATTCGCCAAGCCACTGCTTACAAGATTCATCACAAATCTACATTTGTTCGTTGTCAGTTTGTTAGAAGACGATAGGTGGTGATGATGTGAACTCCTCGAAATCAAAACCCACCCACTTTCTGTAAATCTTTTTGATAAAAAATTGATACCGAGTGCGAATAAATGTGAAGGTATGTATTTAAATACCGTATATATATTTTTGTGTACAACACAACAGTTTTATCAAACATATTTGATTCGGGAAGTACCCAACGCCAAATCAATGTTAAACGACTGAAAATAGTAAGTGAATTATATTTATGTTCAATTTATACGTTTTTATAGGTATTTCATATTGTTCACATTCATTACCAGCATCAATATCGCTTGGCAGATGTGCAATATTTTCGTCATTTGATGGACGAAAATGATGGAAGTTTACTTATCATATAACTGCTAATTTAAAAAAATATTTGAAATTTTACAAAATACCGCACTATGTAGATTTTGACGAAACTGGATTCGTCGCTCGGATTCACAAGTTGAATTTAATGCCAATGATTTTGAGTAATATGCGACATGCGCAAGCATATCACGGCGTTAATTGATTTACTTTGTAATATACGTATTAGTATTATTTGGATATTTGAATAGTCAATAAAATATCGAAGGTATGTTTAATAAGTACATTTTTTTTTCACGCTATGGCGCCGAATTTATTTTAAATGTAGGATTTAAGGGTTATTTATAATGAGTATTGATTAACAATTCGGAATAGCATCGTAGCATGGAAAGGGTAAACAATATTTAGATATTGCCAAATCATTTAAATGACGCGCAATTGATGTGGAAATTAATTTAATAATAGGCATTGCATAAGCATAAAAAATTATTGAAGATTCAGCAAGTTTTAAAAATTAAAAACAATCACTATAAATATTAATCCGCCAAAAAAATTCTTGGAAAAAATATTTGTCTTCAAACATATAAAAGATCATCACGTCAGATTAAATCAAATAAAGATTATACGCTTTAATTAAAATTTAAACATTTACAAATACGAAAGTTTATGAGTTTTGTTTGATTATTATTTTACAAGCGTTGCCTGCTTATATGATAGAAGATTGTGACATTTTTTTGTAAATTTATTCAATTATTTTCTGTCCAATGATTTCATATCCATAATTGTTTACGATATATGACTTGTAGCGTCTCATAAAACATCAGCTTGATTTAACGGTATATTAAACAATGAAAGAAGAAATAAATGAGATTCTATCAATCCATGCTTCGATCCTTGGATGGTAAGGACCGCGTGGAGCAAAAAATGTTTAAGGAATACACCAATTTACAACACCTGCATATCACTTATCATGTAAATTAAAATATAATTGTTACAATTCAAAGCAAATGCAATATAAATATTTAGAGCGATGGTATACGACTTTAAGGGACTCGATTCCGTGAAAGCGGAGCGTGTGACATGGGACAGGAGACGCCTGTGAAGGGCAGCACTGCCAGCGTGGAAGTGATGCTAAGTGTGCTGTTCCCGGGAATTCCCGTGCCTTTTCAATTCCCATATTTTCTTGAAATAACGGCGGAAAAGAATACCTTCTATATCGCACATTTGACGTTTTTGTTCGTGTTAATATTATTATTTATAATTTCTCGTTTTTTATTGCTCTTCTAGTCTCCATGATAATATTCTACAATATATTTTTTTATTTCCCGTTTCCAGAAACAAAAAATATCCATATAATGTAACCTTCTAATGATGCTGTGAACTGCTGCGAACGAAGCTTATTTCAGACGTAAACGCAATACGTTCCTCTCATACGCAGGCTACAGTAAAACAATACATTGCTATAAAATATTTTTTTATTTTTGTAGCGGAAAACTTAAAATAAAATCGCAAGTAAGTTCCATATATCACTTCGGTTTCGCAGCTTTGAGCGATAAAAAATCTAAACCACAGAACGCCGATTAAAAAAATTGGCCAAAACCAAACCGTATCCGGCCGTGAACCGGGAGAATGGCGAAATAAAAAGATTACGTTGGTATTATGTTGCCATAAACATAATTATAACGTATGGCTTGATGGCCGCGGTATTTTGAGTTTCATTATACAGATTATCAGCTTATATCCGGGTTCTACAATGTCTAGATAGGCATTCAACACAACTTCAAATACCACACACATTAAAGTAACCAAAGCAGTATTATAAACATATGTTTCTGCGTACGTTCTAATACAGGCTAATACTAAAGGTGTTCCAAAACGAGCTGATATTTCAAATTTGCCGCCATTTTATTACGCACAATTTTCATCAATTTTTACGCGTCGTTCGACTGTGTATCTTTCCATTATTTAACAATAGCGTTTACTCATGACGGCAAGCAAAATGTCTTTTCTAGTTTTAACGCAAGCAATGGCAAAACGCTAATTTTGCGACACATTTAGTTAAAGACTACTTTGCAGAGGGACTATCGTCATAATTATCTTATTCGTTATAAGGTTACCTACCTATAAAAACTAAGGTGTAGCCTTATCTAATCTTAGTACTATCCATTGATATAACCCAATTACTATTGACATGTCGTATTCAAACACTTATTGTCATCGACCCTTCATCCGCAGTATGGTATGTATGATTCTCACTGCCTTCTCCATAATTATGTCAATCTATCTCATTCATAAGATCAATACGGTCGTCAATATAACAGAGTTTTTAGTGACAGAAGTTAGTTCACAATACAGACAGAAATAATATTTTAAAAATATATTTCTCACAAGATTAGATATAAGAAATCTCAAGCAGTTTATCGCAATACATACTTAATTTTACACACTGTTTACGTACAAGATCTTTAATACTAATCTATTGGACATTAAATTTTACAATCTATTTTTCATAGCATTTACGTCTCTAAAAAGTTTCTTTAATATTTCTTACTATATAACAGATAATAGATGCGTGTATTGTCTGTAACAGTAACATCTCTCAAACGATAAACAGAAACGGCGTGAAATTTTTACATATTATTTGGGCTGCCATTCAACTATATTACTTTCAACATTACACCGCCAATGATCAACAAGAGACTAAAAATATTGTATAAACCCAAGTATTGAAATAAATTTCTAATATCAGGATGCAAAAGATTGACTTAAACAAAGAATGAGCCTGTAAAAGCCTGTAAAAACTAGCACACAGTATAAATAAAAATCTAAATGTTCGTTTGTTCAAAATCCTAAATCTCCGAAAGTTCTTCATCGATTGCTTTGAAATTTTGACAAAACATTGCATTCAAATACGCGCGTGTTTTTATATATCTACTTATATAATATGTACACACTTATCCGGAGTTACTTGATCGACTTTTTGCGTTAAAAATGGTGA
>JAGVSQ010014364.1:0-10648 GCA_022683975.1 Rhyacophila evoluta
TCTGTGAACAACAATATAAATAATCTTTCGTTTCTTTACAAAACATAATAATTATAGAGGATAAGAGATTTTTTTGGTGCTAGAGTCAATTATTTTTTCGTAATGTTTTCTAGCCTACGCTATATGGTATGATTATAATGAATTTCAAATATTATTGATAAATCTTTCTCGTATTTATATTAAACAGTTTATTTAAAAAAAGAGAGTGGCTTTGAAAATAAGGCGACGGGGCGCACAGAAGTACATGTACGTCCATATTCTTTAAAGGGCTAAGTCCAAATATAAAAAATGACATATATATATATAAGTTTAATAGAATATAAAAAATTACATATAATGATTTACTTCAAACCCACAAAAGTTTTCTCATTATACAATATATTCAAATTGCGTATAAGCATCATGATATTTTTCAAATGAATTAAGTCCAGCTATATTTTATCAAATTTGCTTAAGTGCCCGGTTGGCGTAGTTGGTACCATGCGCAGCTAGCAATCCGGAGAGTGCGGATTCGAATCCCCATCTGTTGGATTTTTAAAAAATCTGAAAATGCAGGACTGGTTGCCCATTGGGTTGAGCAATTGTCTGACAAAAGATACCTGTGAAAAATAATCTGTTAATACGTTTTCACAATCCGGAGGTCCATATACTCCACTCTCGGAGTGTATATCTTCACGCTGTGTAGATAGATCCATATGCTACAATTTGGAAGCGAACATGGTATATATAAAAAAAAAAAAAACAAATTTGCTTAATTCCAAATTAAAAGTGCGTTTTTTTACATGAGGCATCAAAAAAATAGCTGCAGGTCTCTTTGTATCCATCATAATTACTTGCTTTAATTCATCATCATATCATTTAACCTTGCATTAATTTTTCTTACAAGATATGATTTTGGAACTGGATTTTTATCAGTTTTATATTCAGTGGAATTATTTAAGTTATTTAATATCACTCAACAATAAATGATTTTGATGTGTAGTTATAAAAATGAGTTGAGTAATTAATTCATAATTAGTACACGTGAAGAACATTTTTTAGTACAGATTACGATGATGTATTAATATGTCAATGTTTATTTAATATTATAATTGTTGATTGATAAAGTAGAAACTATCAATAAATTATTTGAGTAATTTGAAAGTGATTAACTCCGAGGAGCATAAAACATTCATTGATTGTGTCAGAAACGGGTATAATTTATAGACTATTTTTATCATTGTCAATAACGGCGTTATTGGATTATGTATGAGCGTTGAAGTTATTAATGGATTTACAATTATAATCGGGTTACGAGAGGGTTAATATTCAATAAACCATTAAAGCAGTCAGCAAACAAAAATTATGGCTAGGCGGTAATACCCTAATTTCACCATTGGACACACATCAAAATCCAATCGATACAGGGCGCGAGATTATGAAACGCAATTACAACGACGGGATTGAAAAACGTTAACCGCCCATTCACGTGACGATTCGTTAGTTACATTTGAGTGTGTTTGGTAACGGCCGTTATTCATCGTTATATCGTTGCCTAAATTCGTTGAAATGACAGTAATATTTTAGTTTATTTTACCATACCCCGTTTGAGATATGTAAACTATATAGACCACTAGTGGTGCGCTGTTAGAAGGTGGTGCTCTTAGCCAAAGTTTTTAAACCATTTTTTTAAATATATTAAATTAATACATTATTTATAAAGCGCATATTTTAAACTTTAAGCCATTTTCTATTAATTTAATATTTTTGTTTTAGGCAAATATTAATATAATGTGAACATAATGGTAAATTTATTTAACTTTTATTTTATTTAAGCGCCCTTCTATAGTGCACAATTAGCACGGCGCGGCCCTGTGGGTCACTATATCTTACCTTTTTTTACAAGATTGATAGTATTTTAAATTTCAATTTAAATGAATAGGGACAAAATCCTCGGTTTTTTTAATATTCGATAATCACAATGCATACAACTTAATGCACGTTTTATTATAAGGATATGAGCTGAAAATGGCCAATAAGTGTCTAAATTTAGCTTTTGTTTTAAAGTTTTGAAACAAGTGGCATGTGATTTATTTTGTGCTATATCCGCTCCCAAAGTGGAGCATATGGATCTAAATAACATGAAGATATCCACCCCGAAAGTGGAGTATATGGATCTCCAATTGTAAAGACGTCGTACTGGATATTTTATTCACAATAATTATTTGTCAGACTCAACCTAATGAGCTTTCATTTTATTTGTATTAATTTTAAAAATCCAAAAAATGAAGATCGAGCCCGCATTCCCCGGATTGCTAGTCGCGTACACTCTCAACTACGCTACCGGGGCGGTATACATAAATAAAACTATGAGAATATAATGTATTGTTGCCAGTATTAAAAACGATATAAAATAATTGTTATTAAAATATATTTGAATCATTTAGACAATACTTAACATAGCCTAAAGCGAAAAGTGAGCGGAAAATCAACGTTGATTAAAATTTCATGTTTGGTTTATTCGAAAGCTCTCTGTGCTGAACACATTTTACAATAGTGTTAAGGTGTGTGCATATATTATTTATAATGGAAGCTTTTATGAATAATTGTACTCTTTTGTGACGGTTAAAATTTTATAATAAAATTATAAGAAATTACTTATCGTCGCATCAAAGGCAAAAGAGCACTTGTGCAAATTTGACGGGTTGGAGTTATTAATATGATTTTTTCGTATTTTATTTTATCAACACTACAAATAAAAGAAGTTTTATAAAAAAAAATAAGGAGATCTTGTGTATTTTTATTTTTGTTTCACACTAAAAACTATATAGTAAGTATTTTTAAAACTCAATATTTAGAACGATGTTATTTACCCGAATAATTAATATTTTCGAATATTTCATTTATACGAGTTATCTCCAATATTATCAATGAAATGTAGTTATATCAAGAACAATGCATATTAATATAGTATTTAAAAATGTTTATTAAAACTTTTGATTAAGGAATCTTGGGATCAAAATATAGCGATGGAAAAATAACATTCTTTTTTTATTAAAACAATAAATTGGTATTATAATAACGCCTTAAGAGTAAGGTTCTTCATTTTGTGACCCTAAAAGCTTTCATAATTAATAATATTACAAATCCATCGATTTGCCTCAGCCGAAAGCTATCAAAGAGAAAATCTCTCAGATAATATAACTTTGATGGAGGTTGGCATATGTAGATTTGGTATAATCTATTTTACTTAAGTGCGTAAACTTTTTCGAAACCCAAAAAGCTCTTCCAAATAAACTAATCCTGAAATAATTATACTCATTTATCATAATATCTACGAACCCAACCTATTTTCCTCTGCCTATTAAGCAACTTGACGGTTAAATAAATTTGTATTAGAGATTTTATAACACATACGAATTTCGATATAAATCGGAGATAATGATTTTTTATTACTTGATTTGTTGGCTATCTGAGTGTTGGAACAAAAGTTTTGGCATATTTTACGAACTAATTTGACCATAAGAAAATTTATTTGAAAAAAGTCCTTAAATGTGTCAATTTGATTCGGTCAACGAAGTTCTTATTAACCCAGTTGTCTTGATACATTAACGTCTCTTTTTGATTTAATTGGTCAAATTAATCATTATTTAGCACCAAATTAATTGAAAATAATAAAAAACAAGGAAGTTATATGTGTTACTATTTCACCAAAATTAATTCACATGCATATATTTGTAGACGTTTACAAATTTTATGTATTGCTTAAAGATGCATAAATATTTATTTCAGATCATAGATAACAAATATTGCGAATATTTAATACCTTTTAATCTCATTCTTATAATGAAATAAAAAACAATCAGAACTACTTAAAAAATATGGTCGGATAAAAGAATATCACTGGTGATCTTAACCATATCAAAATAAATTAGTCATCTTGACGGTATTTTAATCACTAAGTATTGTTTCATTTAGATTCACTTTTTAACTTTAACGTCTTTTGCCAGTAATACGATGATATATGTAAAGTGAAATTATTTGTCTGCTCGGTAGCCGTTGAGGTTAGTGAGGACGTTTTTAATCCAGGAATTGCGGATTCAAATTTCATATCTGTTATATTTAAAAAAAAATTCAAAAGATTCAAAGCTGGATGCTCATTGGGTTAAGAAATTGCCTAACAATCTTTTCCGGGGTATTTCGATCCTCTTTTTCTTTTTTTCCGATCGATGGCATTCCAGCATCATGTAAAACCGTTGGGTACTCTTCACTCAGCGGAATTAAAAGATGCCCAGGAAAAAATTACCATAAAGTTGACAAAGCATACTGAAGGCATTATGTAGTGGTCATTTTTTTCGCGTAGAAAGCAAATTTATCATAGAGAACGGGATATACTGCAATATGCTATAGCCATTGTTTGGATTTTATGGCAACTTTAAGTTATTGTTTATCTAGAGAAAATTTATACGAAAATAATCGCTCGAAGCAGGTGAAACGTGAAAAAGATCCTATCCATTCAATGTTGGTTTACTGAAAATCCTTTTTATAAATTGAGAAAGATTCCACTGCCTAATCGAATTGATAGAAAATTTTGCCCCTGGTTAAGCGTGAAATTTTCCTGCTTCTAATAAAAGGAACTAAAACGAGCTTCGAAAGCTTACGGCCTTTTCGATTCCCTGCAGAATTCTTATATCCGATTTGGACCAGTGACCTTACTTAGGAAAGCTATCAAAACTGGATTAAGTTAAGGGTTATGGTAATTATTTCAAAATACATTATTTACATACGCCATTTTGAAGGATATACTAATCTTGGATACTTTTTTTAGATTTTTTCGTCCAACAAGGTTACTAGCAACGCATGTAATATTTTTTTAAGGCCAAATAAAGTTAATTAAAAGTAATAATAGTGTGAAAATGCGAACAAAAATTTTAAAAATTAAAATACAATACTAATCCTCATATTTAATCATTTAAAATTTTATAAGTTAATAACATATAAACATATATAACTATAATTCATACTGCTTAATATATTTTGGTGATTTTTTTTCCAAATATAGTTTTTTATAATGTACGTAGCGTAGAGGTCAGCGTTCGCGCCTAGAAAACTAGGGAATGCGGGTTCAATTCCCACATCTGTTGAAAAATCCATAAATGCAGGACTGGATGCCCATTGGCTGAAGAAATTTTTTGACAATCAATTCTTGGGACAAATTATCTGTCATAACGTCTTCACATTTTTTCATACTTTCAGAGTGGATATCGTTATATAGAGAAGAATAATATATTTATATATTGTGTTATATTATATAAATATAAGTAGGAAATTGAATATAGATAAGTTAAGTCAACTAGGATATTTTTAAGCAACTAAGATAAGCTTTTTTTGTTCATCCACTGTAGAAAAATATATTTTTTAATTATATTGAATTACATTGCAATTAATTGAGAATTTTTTTCAATTGCTGTTTTGGTTGAATCACTATTTTTAATACTTAAACTTTGACGTTCTTTACTCTTGGTATAAACATTAAGTGGATATATTTTTTAATCAATTTATTATCTAATTCATAAAGTAATTATATTAAGACCGGAAAATCCTAGAAATCTTACAAAAATTATGGAAAATCCCTTACTATTTCTTGTTAAAACTAAAAAATATGTTTTAAAAAATAATACTGTTCAGATTTTTTTATTATTATTATAACATGGAGCATATGGATGTACGGATATCCGCAGTGTGAAAACGTCTTGACAGTTTATTTTTCACGAGAATTGTGTCAAACAATTACTCAACGCAATGGGTGTCCAGTCCTGCACTTTCGGACAGATTGGGATTCAAACTAGCATTTCCCGGATTGCTTTGCGCGCACGCTACCAAATACGCTACCGGGGAGACAAATGTTTTGATTAATTTTATCAAAATAATACGTTAGTTAATTTTAAAATGAGTGAAAAAATGAGCTTTTATATTGTAACTTTGAAAAATCTGCGTAAATTACTTTGAAAAAGCTTTTCTTCGCTTAGTTTTAAAGATTGTTCATACATCGTGAAATCTTAATTATTTAAACGGTAATATCAAAAAGATAAAATATCTGACTAAAGCCTTGATCAAATATTAATTAAACAATGCTTGGTGGCCAAAAAATCTAATCATTTCACAAAATAAATTTGTACTAAAAAGTCTGTGAAACGTTTTACATTATCTTTTATAAATTATAAAGATTTTAATTTGAACCGAACAAACAAAGCATTGTTTGTAATGATAAAGAACATAAACCAAATTTTACAAGAAAATTGTTTTATTTGAATTCTCACAATACTTACTTATTTGTAAATAATACGTTCCCTTAAAAAGTTATCTAGTTCAACCTTGTTCTGTATAATAAATACACTTGAATTTATGTAGACTTTTGGTAAAAAATCTTTCCATACCATATTCCATTTAACATTCTACTTCTGTATTACAAAAGTATAATAATGTCCTTTGAACTCCTTACGCTAAATTGGGTAGAAAGATATTCTAAAAAAATGCCTTGGAAGAGAAAATACGTCTGGTTTTTATAAGATCTTCAGGAAGGATTACTTTATTTGAATGTCTGTGTATTTTTACTAAGGGAGGTTTTCGAGCTTTAAAAAGTTCTGCAATTCTGACTTCTTATTTAAATAATATGAAATACGACGTCGGAATTTTCGTTTAAAGAATATTGCACACAAATTTATTGTGTGTATTTTAGCGTCGAAGTTTAATAAGTAAAGACATTCATCATTACTTTGTCATTATCTTTTTCAAAGCAGAGATCTTTCATTGAGAAGAAATATTGTGGTTAATCATTCATTTAATCTATAAGATATATACTCTTAGTCTGAGTCATTTCAACTAAGAACTAAGCTCTACAAGTCTGAAGTATTATTTAAATTGTAACTTTTACGCTCGTATAGTTCATAGAGTAAAGTTGATATATTCGTTTAATATTCTTACAATAATTTTAGTGCCATATTCATATTGGTTATTTTATTTTTATATTGCCCGATAATATATTTTTTTTAACACAGAAATCTAAACATTCAAAGTATTTGTTAAAAAGTTACAAATAATTAAATACTACATAAGTGGTTCCGTAGTTTGTATTAGTTATACGGAAATTGATTATTATACATTTTAATGTCATTAGAAATTCTAATTTTATATCTACTCACTTCTTTTTTTGCACTGATTTGAAATAACACGGTCCAAAAAAGACCGATTCTTTGTTTACGCTGATTTTTTTTGCTATAACACGGTTTGAATATGTTTTGGATAAACCACACAACTATGATCACACTTTTAACAATTCAAGCATAGAAAAATTATTAAAGTGAATTATCACCGAATAATTACAGTAAACGGCTACGTTTATTGTCTAGTAGTGACAGTCAAGAATTAAACGATTATGTTGTTCTATAATCATATAATGCAAAATCTACTTTAATAGATTTATCTAACAGAAAACTAACAAATTACAAGTAAAAATTAAATATAGTTCGATGGAATATATCTACCAGTTTTATATGAACACCTTATATTTTTGCAAAATGCTCTTTGGAACGTATCCTTTGTTTAAAAAGAGGTACATTTATCATCACATATAAATTCAAATTAAACTTTCTATAATGGAATATAATAATGAAATTACTTTTTCTGATTTCATTGGTAGTCGAGTTTATTTACTCTAGTTACTTATTTATTTTAGTTTATGTACTTCTGAAATGTTCAATACTCTAGTTCACAGGTTCAAATCTCAAAATTCCACAAGAAATAAAAACGTTTAAATGTAAATAAATAAACTTCTGTAGGTTTGAATAATTGGATGGCAATCAATCTTTGTATAAATAATCTGTCAACGTGGAGTGTAAGTCTCGTTTGTGTCTTGTAACGAATACGTTTGAAAAATATTTCTCGGAATTGAGTATATTGATGCATGTTCGAGTATCCTCACGTATTCGTAATGCTTATGGCTTTTGTGAACTGTATTCAATATATCTTACTATTATTGATTTATAGATATGGTTTTTGTGGAAAATACGAAATATATTCAATGTTTTTAATGGAAAGAAGAAAGTTAGAGTCGCTTAATTTAAGTCAAAGTGTTATTTGGAAATATCTTCAATAAATTTATCAGCGACTCCGATCTATTACACAAAAGCAGTATTGGCGTTTAAAAATAAATAAATAAACCATCGCCATGTAGTAAAAAGGCACCAGCTATCATTTTTGGTAAAAGTACGTTAGATACGCCAAAATACAAAATTTTGAAAGCCGCATCTATGTGTAAAGCTAATCACTAAAAAAAATAATAAAAAAATAGGTGTTTCAAATAATTACGAAATATATTTTTCGTTTTTAATATTATTATTATTTATAATACTTAGGTAATTTAAAAATATAAATGTAACATTATCAATATACAAGACTTATCATGGTTATTAAAAAAACATTCATTATCACAACTTAGACGTTTTTATTGAATTTATTTATTTAAAACTGCAATCACAGAACAACTACAAAACTATCAATTTATTGGTTAGTGAGTTTTCTCTCCGCGGCGAAAAAATGTTTCTTTTTTACTTATTCGCTCAGTGTCAGATAAACTTTACAGATAATTTTAAAATATACACAATCTAATTCTAACTCTTCACTTTAAGCTTTACAAAAGGAAAAAAAAACATCTGCTTACAACTTATTTCAACAAGTAAATAAATCTTCTTACGAAAATATCTCACTTAGTCTGGCGTATTTGACTATATAACGCATATATTTATATTTAATTTAATTAAACTATCAACTTGAATAATTTTGTGAAACACTATTGTAATGACATAATGACGCATTGTTTTAAATTTTTTGTTGGCTTATGATAGCTTTCCTTGTTTAAGTTTATGAAAAAATGTAGTCTTTTCATTATATTTATTTCAATAAAACCGCAATTAAAGTTGCTTGTTATGCATCGTTCAACACTTAAGCTGCTGGCTACTTTTGGCAAATTTGCAAAATCCGCTAAACGTTTGCGAAAATTAACAAAGTTTATAAAACAATTTTTTTTTTCTATATTGTACTCAACATTCTACGCATAATTAATTTATCAATATCTGAATAGTATATTACTGTCGCAGCTTTTATAGTTATCACTTACAACTAAGATATTGCAATTTTTTTATGTTTGAGAAAAAATATATCATAATCGTCATCAGTATTAAGAAAAATACTTACAATTTACAAAAGTATTTGAAATATTATATGCAAACCAAAAAAAGATAGTCTAGGGTAAGAAAATCCTAACTCACTTGTGAATTGATATGACGAGTGAGGCCGTTAACGAAAGATTTCTGGTTTTCATATAAAAATGTAGTAAAAGTCTTTGGCTACAGTTAGCAGTCATAATATTTAAAGTATGAGTACGGAACGTACCGAGTCTGGCAGAAAAACGTTAGAGTATACAAGCACGTATTATTATGGGTCCCGCAGGCCAAGTGTTAATCGGCAAGGTTGTGAGTTCAGTATTTTATTCCAAGTATTTTAATATGCCAAATGGATGACTCAGTAATAAAACAACTATATATATATATATATATATCATAGAATCTCTTTACTGTATGAATTTAAACAATTTTCACAACACTTTTAAGTTGATATTTATTTCAAATAGTAAATTATAAATATTTTTTTTTCTTTTTTTGCAGATTATTTGAAGAGCACAAGGAATTACTGAATATGTTTGATAAATTCCGAGAGCTGAAGACTAAGGAGGAGCAGGCGAACTCAATGGAGCTGGCTGAGCATGCTAACAATGTTATGCAGACTTTGGACGAAGGCATCAAGGGTCTGGATGACCTGGATACGTTCTTCGAGTTTCTCAGTCAAGTAGGAGCGAGTCACAGGAGGATACCGGGCTTCAAAGTTGAATATTTTTGGGTAAGCATCTAATTCAATTTATATTGTGTACTATAATTTATATACTATGTTTGCTTCTAATGTGAATTATATAGATTTCCGCAATATGAAGACGCCTTGACAGATTATATTTCACGAGAATTTTTTATCAGACAATTGCTGAACCTAATGGGAATCTAATCCTGCATTTTTTGATTTTTAAAATCCGACAGATGGAAAATCGAAGCAGCATTTTCCGGATTGTAAGGCGCCCACGGTAACAACTACATTACTGGAAGACAAATTTAATCGTTTTTTAATAAATATTACTTTTTCTGAAAACGTTAATGAAAACTCTCTGCGTAATTATACTGAAAATTTTCTGAACTAAAATCTGATAAAAAGTTTTGATTAAAGAAAAAATTGTCATGTTTTTAATGACTTATTTAATGTTAACTTAACATTAACTTAATTGACACTGCTAGTGGTTAATGTGCCAATTATCTAATTAAGTTGACCCCCATTCGTTAGCAACATCACAACTTAAATAATTATATTTACGTTGGAAAAATATATACGTAATATTGGAACAGTGGAAATCTATTGAGGATATACAATAAATTAGTAGAAATATTATATTTATAATGTCATATCAACCATCAAACCAACTGTTTAACAAAATAATTTGTTTATGCTTAACTTCATATCGTTGTATTACTGGCAAAAGACGTTAAAGTGAAAAAGTGAGTTTTGAGAT
>JAGVSQ010014365.1:0-10647 GCA_022683975.1 Rhyacophila evoluta
ATTTAGGAATGAAAAACAGCTGATGTTCTCGATTTGTTAGGTAGTTATCAGGGACATACAGACCAATAAAGCATATGCGACACGATCTTGGATATCGCCTAACAATGACCACAGTAGTATTTTATTAAATTCATAAGTAAGCAAATTATTGGTTGACAAAAAATTCTCGTAAAAAATAACATATATAAATAAGTTTTTGTGTTGTGAAGATTCTTGAAATATATATGAAAAGGGAACGTATTTCTGTTGCAGTACAATTTACATTAATACCGCTTCTGAGTGAATCCATCTCCTAACTACTATGAAAACCAACTAGATTGCGTGGTAATTTTTATCACTTAAACAAAATATAATAAAAGTTTTATCATACATAAAAATAATATCTATAATATGAAACAGGAAAAGTTATTTGAAATTTTCACTCCTCATTTTGGCTGTCGCTTAACGTTTGACTGATAATCAATGAAAGTCGAAAAAATTGTATACATCAAAGAATCGATATCAATTTGTAATAACATGATGATCAAAGTCAATTTGAATCTATCCCAGACAAAGCTAGATAATAAAGCTTGTTTTATATGGTAGATACAGTTAAGAAATAGTGATATAATGTAAGGAAAAGCATGATGTCGTGAATATTTACTTTAGGATGAACAATGGCCACAAATGATAAATATGTATGAGTAGGTAGACATACAAACAAACAGTGGTACTCGACTGGGCAGTCTACACGTAATAAAACCCCCATGAAAGCACCTCCACAATACTATTTCGTAGGAATGTCATTAAGGTGGATTAAACATTCCGAGAGAACGGAGATGACACACCTTTGGTTATAATAGCGCAATCATTGTCCACGTGTCTTCACATTAATCTCTGCTTCAAATAATATATACCCGACGAAGACCCGAGGATATTCAGATAGTATAATTGCCCAAGGATGAGAGATGATCAGATGGTCAAAGATTCATTTCAGCTTTCAATAATAATTTTCATAAAACAATATTTCAATACAACAATTCTAATAGTGCGACTATATGATTTTGAATTATGGTACATCAAAAGGGTTAAAATTTACCGCTTATTTAGCTTTGACAACATGTTTGAGATACGATTTGACATTCTTTAAAACGAGAATATAGTAGAATCATCACTATAAAAATAAGATATTTGAAAGACGACATGCTGCAGATGCATCAAGTTCTGGTAGGTACTAAATATAAGGTGTATATTTTTCTTGCTAAAAACACCTAGATAAAAAAATAATACTAACCATAATGACTAACTTTAATATTTTGGAAACGAATAGGTGTTTTTTTATTTTTTAAATTTCATTTTTCGATAAAAAAATATTTTTTTAATAAAAACGTTATTTAAGAGAATTTAAAAGTATTCCATAGCGATGTGCACTCTTGCATTCCGTATGGTATCTATATGTTCCACTTAAAAACAGATGAAAAAAAATAAGAGTTGTAAATGATATTGCGTATACGAGCATAGCAGGTTTCTTAAATAGATATTGTATTTTTTAAATAAAACAAAATCTGAAAAAAGATGACCATCAATATTTGTATTTTTGCTCATAGAGTTGAGTTGAAATCCTGAAGATAAATTAAAATTTACAATTCGGGCGTTAGTATTTAGTCCCAAGATATGAACACAAAGGGTTGAACAAATGCCCCACGACTGATTTTTGGAAAATATCTTTGAAGTGACCTCTAAAATTCGAACTTAAAATAATAGTTTGACAATGTGTACTCCATTTTTTGAAAGTTTGTATATTAAATTGTTGATATTAAACATTTGAAAAGTATATCATAATACGATCAGTCATACATTATTGGTATAGTATAACATTGTATAAAAGAGATAGTTTTAATTATACACAAAAGTGAGAATTATATCATTAAGTAAAACCACTTCACGATAGATAAAAAACATAGATTTAAATATACTCGTATTATACATCAAAAAGAAGAAGAAGAGAAAAATTTAGTTAGTGAAATAAGATAATTTATTGAAATGAACAATAATAATATATAAAAGCAAATAACTCAGCAGTTGTTAAGAGAATACTTACATATTCAAAGGTGAAACAATGACATATTTGCTTAGTTGGCAATCCAACCTCAACGGTTGCATGCCCGCGTTTGACCATTTTCACAATTCGGAAAACCTACGAGAGCTTAAAGTTTCCCTATTAAATATTTGCTGCGATATATATTATGGTTTTAATCACACACTTAAAAGCATACCTTGCAGATAAGTAACGTAAATTATAATTGCTTTTCATGAAAATATCACTTTTTCATCATGTCTACTGTGAAAGTAAATCATATGGATGTCCACGTGTGAGTATATCGTCTCCAAAAGTGGTATATAAAAATCTCGATAATTTGAATACATGTCTTGAGAATTGAAAAATCCCTGGTATTGGAAAGGTTAGCGCGTGCGTACCTCGCATCTAAATAACGTGGGTTCAATTTCCAGGTCTATTGAATTTTTTTTATTTACTTTTTAGTAGTAGTAAAATTGTAATTTTAAGAACAGGTAATTACATATGAATAATCTGACTAATACACACAACAATATAGGCTACGATGTAATTGATATAACATTTTAAGAAACTATAATAAAACTGGCTGTGCTTAATTAGGATATCGAAGAATTCAGTATAAATAAGCGATTTTAAATGGTTATTGGATTTGCACATTTGATAATAATACTAAAATAAATATGTAGAATCATATGATACGATCTACCAGACTAAACACGCTCCCAATTATTGATAATCCACCAAATATGTTGTCTATAAAATAGAAAATAACAATTATGTTTTATTTGTGGAATTTACTGAATTTATCTGGAAATATACCTTTTGTAATTTTAAATTTATTATAAACTAATTTTGTAGCGGTCTCTAAGTTATATTTTAAACATTAAAATAACTATTTTATACCGTGACAGATTTAACAAGTTTGAAATAACAAGTGGACGTAAAATAAGAATTTAATATATTTGTTCCAGTAATTCCAGTAATCGTTTATTGTAAACTCTCAAAGTGCCATCAAATATTTAAAAAAACAAAAGAAAATTAAAAGTAAAAAAAAAAAATATGGTCGAAATTCGACAATTTTGAGATAGAAAAGGGAAGGTTAATCTCTGTATTTATACATAGAGAGAGAATCACTTTTAATTACTGTATGATACGTTTTAGATAGTAAAATTATTTGTACATGTTTAGTTTTTTATTTATGATTGTTGTTAATAATTAAAGCTAGCAACTATAACGGCCCCATTTGCACGTGTAAAGCAAGTTTGGGTTTTCTTATTTTTCACTGTTATTATCACCAATTGAAATCCCGTCACCGTTCCGTCATAATATATTAATTTTACTTTGTAATATATAAATGAAATATATATTATATCGTATCCCTGGCAAATTTCAATGTGACGTTATTAGGTGACTAAGTACTCACCTTGATACAATTCATTCAATTAATTACGCATGACAGGCGCAAGGAGCAGTCCCATTTGTTAAGGGAAACTACGTGAGTAGCGACTCCATATTGTGATTTTGATATCGAAACAATTGAGGTATTATTCACCATCTCCAAATTAAATTATGATAACAATGAGAAATATTAAAATTTAATTAGTCACATAATACATGATGTGTTCAAATGTCATTAAACCAATATTGTCGTAGACTGGTAATAAATTTTAAGATTTTTTAATTTAGTAAATTGATCACTGCGGTATGTCACATAAACTGCATCTTACTTAGCGAGCTTCAATTCGCGGACCTTAAAAAAAACTCGTATAAAATTGTGATCGTTTAAGTTGACTTTAAAAAAGCTTATATGAAACTTTCCTTGTGACAGCTTAAATTGACATTACCCTTATATTTTTATGAACAACAAAGACCTTACAAAAACGCAACTGGTTGTTGATTTGTTTTATTTCTACTGAAATAAGCCAGGTATCCTGGTGAAATATAAGCTTTTTGTATGATTAGAGTAAAGTCTATCCTGATATTAAACATTGATAATTTTTTATTCAAAAAAAATTTTGGTACTTTACTGGTATAAGAAAAGCATAATCAAATAATAAAATAATCTATTATTTGGAACACATATATCATACTATTACCTTATAGAAACTAGAGGCAAATACTAAAATAAAATAATACAAAATCATATAAAGACAGACTCTTATTGATGCATTGATTTGTATGAAGGAATTCTTCCGAGGTAGTAATACTGAAAAAAATGTCTAATCTGAAGGCTAAATGAATAAAAAAATATGACTTATGAAATTATTTATACCTTAAAAATGACATGACATTGTTAAGTTTTTAAATTTTATTAAACTAATAATTCCTTTTTAAAAACTAATCCTTCTAAATCTACTACAATGTTATTAATTTCATAGATATTGTGAAATCAAGATTTAAATTTTGATGCCTTTATCCGTTTGTGTATTGATTATAACTAAATTAACATCAATAAACCTGATTATCATAACAGTTGTTAAAAATTGAAAACCGGTTTGAAAACTTCGCTTAAATTTTAAGAAAATATTAATATGATATATCTTAGTTACGTGTATTTCGAAATCTGTAAATGCTAGAGAAAATAAATTTATAAAAGGTTTACATTTCAACTTAATCAAGTATGAAAACGTATTCAATGTAATCGTACTATTTTCATAAACTTCAGACGAGAACTCATACTTCATTTGATGAAAACAGTCAAACAATCTCATATCTCATTACCTTTAGCTATTGTCTCTCCCTTGCACACATATCAATATAACAATAAGTAATAACATTCTGCAGATGGTTGATTGCTCATAGTAATACACCGGATTGTGTGTGCACGTAACAGCATCGACCTCCAAGCAGCTGATCCATCCATATTTGAAACTGAGGTAAACATCCCCGAGCTATAAAATCAGAACGGTGAAGACGGTAGGTACCTAACTTACTTCATACGAGACTACAGTAGCGTCTACTGGGATTTATTTAATTCCAACATAATGTAAAAATTAATAAATACTCACGACCAGAACACTTATAGATACATTTATATTTAACTTTGCGTCATTTGATTGTGGCCTCAGTTAATCAAGAAGAAGATGTATATATCGAAAGACATAAATAAATTAATAATACAGTTTTCGATGAAATAGAGAAATAATGATTAATATATGAATTTTACTATCGGCATTTGTACATATAAAATAAATATTAGGTAGAATAGAGTGTGGGTGAACGTGTGTCAGTATGTTTTAATATCAATTAGAAAACGGGTCAAGCGTTTTATTATATTATGTTGTATATTTATGTAAACCATATTTATTATTATATTTATGGACCTGGCATGTCACTTAACGGATGTTCGTCCATGTATTGATCCAACTGCCTATATTTGTCTACAAGTTTTTCCCACAATTATTTCACTTATTGATGTCATATTTTCCAACTTATTTTTCAAATATTATTACCATCTATTCATATATCTGAATCTGTTCCATATCATGTAACGGGTTCTTATATTTCAATTAATATTTCATATATATATTACATATGTAAATTAAGCATCATAGCATACTTATTATAAATCTCATATTACAAAATGTGCTGCGATTCCACGTTACTTTTTATGTATAATTTTGTTTATAAATTAATGTGCAATTAAAACTAATACGTCATAATGCAGCCCTATACCATAAAATGCGCAATAGTAATATCATTTCATTATAGTTCGTGTGATTGTTTGAAAGCATTTTTTGCATCAGGATAAAGCTTTAACATGGAAACAGAGGTGGTAACAAAAATAAATTTGTTGTGTACATTAATAATTAAGCTCTACGTGTGATTCATGATAGATTGATTCGTAAAAAAATAATATTTATCTGAAAAGTTTAACGTCGCTTTTTGATGTCTTGATATTTTTATCTGTACATTGTATTTTATAGTCTTACGAGCAAAAATTTAAAAGATATCTAATTAATTAAAGTTAACCTTAAGAAATTGATAGTGATAAAATTTAATAATAAATAACATTTTTTGTGTAACGCCACTATTAAGGAAGCTATATGTGAGTTATAGATTTTCATCTCCGAAGCACTTTGTTACATTAGGCGGATGCAGTGATGGAAAGTCTGTTCCGTTATTAGGTAAACGATTATTCTGAGAGTTACTTTCAAGGATATAATATTATGCAACCTTAAAATATACTCAATTTCATAACGAACAATTTTCATGTATTGTATTAAAATATGTTTTTACATATACATATGAAACATTTTCTTCTTAGTGGGTATATGTTGTGATGGTTTATTTGTTAAAATAAACATATTTATACTTTCACTATACTTTTTATTATTAACGCAGTATCATCTCACTTTATTATCGACTAGGAATAATTTCTTTCACGTGTGGACATTGTATATCAACATATTTTGACATTGAAACTTTATATAATTAATTTTCAATCGGTGTGGTTTGAGAAGATTATAGATGTACCCCATTGTTTTAAGAATATACTGAATAAAACTTAAAGCTCTGACTTGTTACTAATATTTTTTTCTACATGAGTTTATATTTATATACTCAGTTAAATTAATAGATTTTTGCCCCTGCTGCATAAAATAAACTATTACTTGCACCTTACTAAGAGAGTGTCAACTCCATCATTTGTCACAATAAAACAAAGAACTTGAACACAAAAACACCTATAACCTTTCAAGGCATAACAAAGGTCTTCATAATTGAAATTCACAATGAATATTTTTTATTCAAGTTGAAAGACTGCCTACCCCCATAGCCATATCCATTATGATGTAATGCGCACCTACCCCCAACGAACAATCACCTAATCGGGGTTGATTGAAACCAATTCAAACTAATTTAGAAACTCGACGAGGTGTAGCATACAGGGTGGTAAAAAATATACAGCAAAGTAAAGGAGAATATTTTATTTTGGATTAGGCTATACTAAAATAATTTATTGTATTTGCCTATTTAAACAACGTCTTATTATTTACTACTCGATAAATCCCAAACTTGTTTTTTTATTACTATTTAAGATTATCAATGTGGTTTCGTTCGTACAGTTCGTAAAAATGACTAAAAGAATACAATTTATATTTGAGCGTTGTATGGATTTGATAATATTGAATAGTAACTATATAGCATTATATTTTTGGTAAGCGGTATTAGAGAATTATGTTTTAAAATTATTACTTCAATCGGAGATACAAAAAAAAAACATTTTCACTGATTTTAAAAGTTAGAATACAAACCCTTCCATTATATTATAATTGATTTCACTTAACGTTGATATACTACTAGCTATCCAAATAAACTGTGATAACGTATTTCAACAACACTCGCTATACATACCACACACTTCATGCTCGGTACCGCTAGCCAAACAATCCAACTAGCAACTAACAATAACATCTCTGATAGGGTATTAAAAACAAAAATTTCAGCGATTTTCAAATGTTATTCCGGCCAATTACAATTTAACACTTTTTTAAATCCACTTATCGCTACTCTAAAAAGAAAACATCCGTTGTTTCCGGCTTTACTGAGTTCAATACCAATCAGATGAAACGAATTACAAAATTATATAAACTTGATATATTTCGGATTTTTTAAAAATATGAAATAATAATATTGTATTTCAGAAACACCCTGTAATATCTTTCACCGGTAGCCCTATATCTCTGTTCTGTGCCGGTACTAGAATATTACTACGAAAATAATTGAACGAAGGCCACAGAGGTATATAGAAAGAGAAGAGAAATACTGTGAGAATGATGGATCGATGGAGGAATTTAAAGGACAAAACGTTTCAATAGATCAACATATTCTCCTAAGCCCGTATAACCCTGCCTGGTAAATTTACCTACACTATTCAGAGGCAAATAATAGATTGATGTTTGTTTTTGGTCAGATATTCAAGTGGTTTGTGAACAGCTATGGGAAAGTTTTAAGAGAAGTGTAGCCTTTATTTATTTTAGATTCTATTTAAGTATTATTTGACTGGCATACAGATTTATGGTTATCCGTATTATAATATACACATTACAATTCAATTTAATGTTGTATATGTAGTGTAATTGATTTCCATTGATTATATTAGATTTTACGTTGAGAAGAAAATATCTATTAGTTACAACAATTTTTTACCCACCGATTGAAGTCACTTGTGGGGCAATCAAGAGTCAAGAGATTGATTAATGTATATAATCCGCTTTATTATTGACTCAGTATTATAGCTTTATTTTTTCTATTTAAGACCATATGCTATGGAAAACTTAGTAAGCCAGGTGAAAAAATTACTATTAATTCATTAATTGAAAAAACATCATTACCACTTCCACAATTAGGTGAGTGAAATATAGTATCTTAAAAAAGAACAATTAGCATTGAAAAATTGGGAACTTACGGATTAAACCATGAATAGATAACTACGTTACAACATAATTTTAAGGAACTTTAGATTTCAAATTAATAAATATTACGTTGCAAGTAATCAATTCCTCTCTTATTATTATATATGGCATCTCATATTTGATATTTTTTTATCGGGAATAAAAGTAACAATACATCCAAGATTATAATTATGTTTAACAGGGCATATATTTTTTTGCAATAACAAAATACAATAATAATATAATAATTGGTCGTTTTTATGCTAACTATGGTATAAGTAGTATATAAAAAGGTGGCTAATTGAAACGGCATGAGATAGGGGCTAAGTCGGTTTTAAAGCGAACTAGTGACGACCACTTGAGTATATTTTGTCAATAGAACAAACCACCTATGGGCTGGACTGAGCCCGCATCTTTCAACACTTTATAGACCTAGCCAACCTAAACACTCGTCTAAATCGAGATGCTATATTCAGATGGCAGAGAAAAAAAACCTTTTTACTGAATTATTTTTATTTTATGTTATGTTTTTTATAATTAACTTTATATCAATCATGAAATACTTAACAACTTAGTGCGACTGGTTTATTTAAACCATTGCCGAATAGAAATATGGTTTCATAAAAAATTCAATGTTTGAGATAAAACAATAATAATTTTGATAAACTACATTTAATATGTTTGTCTATTAATATAAATATATTTGTCTTTTGATATATTATGGATTTATTTAATTATAGCTGGGCAAAATTCCTTAGCAATAGTTGTATAAATGAACATGTTTTTATATACTTGAAGATGGCGTGACAGCAAACGTTATTATTATACATTGAGTTGTGTAATATTTTTTTTTTATATATACCATGTTCGCTCCCAAAGCGGAGCATATGGATCCACACAATGTGAGGAAATCAACTCCGAAAGTGGATTATATGAATATCCGCAATGTGAAGACGTCTTGCCAGATTATTTTTCAAGAAAATCGTTTGTCAGAAAATTACTCAACCCAATGGGCATCCAGTCCTGCATTTTCAGATTTTTAAAATTTGACCAGATGGGTAATCGAACCCGCATTCCCTGGATTGCTAGGTGCGCACGCTACCAACTACGCTAACCGGGGAGACTATAATAATTAATGAGTAATAAAAGTATTATGTATTAAACTTTATAGTTTTCTACATTGTTTTTTTTTATAATTATAATAAGATTTATAATAAATCTAGGAGAAAAATCAACGTATCAAATAAGTACAGATCTATATAAAACTTTCACTAATGTATATTCACCAAGTAAAATTATTAGACGGGAAAAATTAGTATTTTATACCACGCTATGAAAAGAAAATGTAGTATAATATCAACTCAAACATATTATAATAAATGGAATTCAACTTTAATTGAAGATATTGTTAAGTTGTTTTTTTGATGTTTTACATTAAGAAACCATTATTACTTTGGCATCTCCGATTAATTTAAATCATAATAAGTATGTATGCAGCACTTTTGAAAACATGATAATTAAAATATTCGGAGTATCATTTTACTTTATCGATTTGCAGTCCGCATGGACTTGATTGCAAAGCCTGTAAAAGTAATCATTCAACTTTTAATAATATAAATTTCATAAATATACATAATGATTTTATTGTAACAACTAATAATACTAAAAAACTAATTGTAATATCGTTTATATTCAGTTCTAGGGCCATACATTTTATATCGCTAACATCTAACCTAGAGAGGTAAAATTTTAATTGATAGGTTGCCGTGATGATTTTAATTTTCAATAAAATTAAGTAGCGGTATGACTTGCTGCGGGTATGACGCATTTTTATCACGAACAGAGTCTAATATGGGGCTATATGAAATCCCATGTAAACATGTATAATGTATTGTTGAAATACAATTCAACGATCTTATATTTAAGAGTGAACTTATCAAAAATATGTTTTGTAAAAAGGAGTCGGCATTAATTGTATTGGAATGCAATTCACGGCGATCTTCAAAATTTTATAAGTCACAGTAATCATAAATTTTTTTATCTTAGTTATTTCTGACTATTAATTTTTTGTTCATATCCGTTCGCTTTTTTGCTACCGACCATTTGCTTTGCATCTTCCAAATACATCCGTTCCATTTTCCCTTCTTCTTCTTCTTCCATGTTCGCTCCCTAAGTGGAGCATATGGACACCACGTG
>JAGVSQ010014366.1:0-10646 GCA_022683975.1 Rhyacophila evoluta
AAGTTCGAAACAAAAAGGGACCCGGGCAACGCCGGGTACTGATCAGCTAGTATTCGATAAAAAAGCCAAATTGCCGCTTACGATCTTTTGCCGAAAACGGTTCGATATATTGATCCAAATTCTATGAGTTTACAATTTAAAAGCTCACGTATTTAAAAGAGAAACAAACAAAAACAACATTCAAAAAAAGAACACGTTTAAATTAAATTAAATAAACTTGTGAGACGTGGTACAAATTTTAAAGAACTCTTAGGTGTCAACTTTAAGCTATTAAGGACCTAGTTGTCAAATATTTAATATAGCTGACAGTTACGTGAACGAATTTTAAGATGATTTATATTGTTTAAATTCAACTGAGTGACATCACGATGGTTATATCATTTATTAATAAATACATTTCAATTAGTTATTATTACTATTTGTTTAACTAATTAGCCTCCCCGGTAGGGTAGAGATAAGTATGCACACCTAGTAATCCGGGAAATACGGGTTCAACACCCACATCTGTCGGATTTAAATAAATGCTGGACTAGATGATCATTGAATTAAAAAAATATCTAAGAATTCGCGTAAAAAACGTTTCTGTCAAGATGTCTTCACATTGCAAAGATCCATATACTCCAATTTTGAAGTGGATATCTTCACACTGTGTGGATCCATATGCTCTACTTGGGAGCAAATATTAAATAAGAAAAAAATAATATACCTATTGAGTCAACTTTGAATAATACTCTTATACGTAGCAAAAGCTTGCATGACAGTAAGAACAACGCACTCACAATAAACCTAAAAAAACTAAAATAACTTTTGCCTTACTGTTGGAAATGTTAATTTTTTCTTCTAAGCATTATAAGCTGCGCACTTACCGTCAAGTTCGTTAAAATGTTAGTGGTTATTCAAATAGGATGTATTTTTATAAATGATTAGGTTAAATCGTCGTATATAACATTGAAAACAGTATATTTAAATTCACATATTCATATAAAAGTATTGGAATAAGTAATAAAAACGCCATCATCAAATTGATTCAACATGCACATATAGTAGATTTTTAAAACCCTAAAAACGCAGGGCTGGAAATTGTCTCACAATCAATTTTCTTAAAATTATAATCTCTCAGCGAAGATCCATATACTACACTTTTGGAACGGGCATATTCACTATATGTCGATCCATGTGCTCTACTTTTAAATGGGACATGGTATATACTCGTAAAATAAAAATAAATCTCATAAAAGTGAAATATTTCAGCAACCATCAATTGGCTGAAACCCATGCATACAAGGAATCAATGTGATAATATTAAATATTATATTTTCACAATTAAAAAAACTATGTATATACTAAAACTAATTTAGAGTTAAAGTGATGAACACAATATTTTAACTGTAAAAAATATTCAATTAGGAATTAATATCATGAGTAATTGTTAGCTAATGCATTTTTTACTATTTCAACTGTGTATTCTAATATATGTAAATAATATTGCAAGTAAATTTTAAACTTCGAAATAATATTCAAACTAAAAATAACAATCGAGTTTAAGGTATCT
Source organism: Rhyacophila evoluta (assembly GCA_022683975.1). Taxonomy (NCBI): domain Eukaryota; kingdom Metazoa; phylum Arthropoda; class Insecta; order Trichoptera; family Rhyacophilidae; genus Rhyacophila; species Rhyacophila evoluta. The sequence continues at coordinate 1,553 of JAGVSQ010014366.1, forward strand.
CGAATAGACCGTCAACGATCAAGAACCCAAAAGTGACCTCTGTGAGTAATTATTGTCCTAAGGCATTTAATCTTGAAAGTTACAGACCAATAGGATACAAATTGTTTCACAAACTTTAGTGATAAAATCCTTTAACTTTTGAATTAAGCTCAAGAGATAGAATCGTCCCAATTCTATAACTAGAGCTTAAAATATAATGCATACTAATACTATGAGGCTTGATGAAAGATTTTTAACGTCTCTGAATGTTTTAAGTTTTTCAGAAATTAGCTAAAATAACCTAATTGTATCGAGAACTATTTCATATACTTTTGACTAAATTTTAAAGTAAAAGAAATTTTATTGTCATTGTAAAAATGCCCATAATAAAGAGGCAATACCTCATATATATTACGACATAAATTATTAGAAGATGAAAAAACTTTCTTTGAAGACTAATATTACATCAAACCTCATTTTTTATATGTCTATTAATTAATTTCACTAATTTTAATGTCTACAACAAAAACTGCGGATTTGATTTACTGATATTCTATACAGAGAGTTTTTTACTGTGTGGTTTATACAAAGTATTGCTTTGTTATGAGCTTTATAGTAATAAAGAACAATTAACTGCTAGAGCAAAAAAATAGTTAAGTTTTGCGCACTGAAAAAGACTGATATATATAGAAGTACACCTGGGAAAGGCTTACATTAATATATAATGTGTTATAACACATTTTAAATAAAAAAAACTGTTGACAAAATACGATTTTTGATAATATTTAACATAAAAAAAGAGCTTGAGTAATAGTTCCAGGACAGAGCTTATCATACAAGAAAATAAAATGCTAGCATTGATATTACTGTAAATTATCTTTTATACTATGACTGAAAATAAGCGATGACATTTCGTTACAATAGTATTACGTTACATTCCATGTATCAATGAAAGTTCCATCGTGTTTTCAGGAGTTTTACCATAGGTAATATTATTATATAATAAGTATAATAGATATCCTTTCATTCCAATTTAAAATTCATGACGTGGCATATCAACTGCTACATATAATTTTCTCCATTATATTTTTATAAAAAAGCTCAAATATAAGTTAAAATTTTCGATATAATGAAATGGTTATTCATCCATATTTCTTTATATAAATATTAAACGAAATGAAATTTACAGTATAAAACGTATAATGTGTCGCTCGTATTAGGTGTAAGCTTTGGACGTGTCATTTTATTCCCTGATATACTATAGAGTTTGTAAGATCTTATAGCTTTAAAGCTCGATGAATTTCGATAGCGAGAGTTAGTACAAAGCACTCAAAATTGCAAGTGATACAATGTAAAAACCTGAATAAAAAGCTCAATATATATTCAACTTATTGAGCACTGGTCAAGTATTTTCAATATCTATTAACTTATAAGGGGGCATACATTTTACATATACGTACTCAATATACAGTAAACATCGTAACTATAGATGACTTTGGACATGTGATGGATTTTATTTATGATTAGATATATTTAGATAACAAATATAAAAATTCAATTATTAAAGCTTTCCACAAATCCCACTACGGTGAAACCTTTGAAGAGACTTACTTAAGGGCCATAGTTAATGTGAATCTTAACATCAGAGTGTCTTGTTGATATTATACATGTGTGATAAATGTATCAATTACAACATATGCAGATATAAAACACTCATATAAAAACCGTTTGTACATGTTAGAATATATCTATTGAAATCAATATATTATGAACTTTCATGCGAGGAAGCATTGATTATGGCATTTTCATTATGTGTTTTATTTTATTGTAAATGATTTATACGTTAAAAGAAAGACAAATTATATCAGTAACATGAAAAATTCGTTTGATTATTTATACATATATATTCGTAGAAAGTAAAAGTCAGGTTTAAGTGTCATGAAATAAATTGTTTCATATTTGTTAAATTAGTTTACCCTGAAAACAAAAAAAAAGCATGTTTTTGATATAAAAAGCTTTGTGAAAAACATTAAATATTATGTCCCTTACAAAGCACCGCTTGTGTCGCTTATACCTGTACGCGCATACCACTGGATTGTAAAACAAATTTATGTATTCAGAAAGCACAAAACGGCATGACTTTGCAAAAATTAGCTACTAATTCAGTTGACACTTAAAAAGCTCGCAACACTGAAAAAATCACCCCACACACACTAACACGCCCGCCGAAATCGTAACAGTTAACATACGACCACACTCCCACTCAAATGTGAACATATTATTTGATTACAAAATAACAACGTGGGGTTACAAGCACGAGGAGCATCGCCATTTCTAAAAAACCTGCCCATAGACAAATTTTCCCGGTTGAGTTATAAACATACGCTAAATGTATTGACAGATACGCCCGATGCGGCGTCCCAAACGCTACTGAATTCTCTCGAATGGACCGCGGAGGCTGTATGCAGTGAGGGGCGGAAAACGAGAGGGATGAATACTGAAGTGCGAGAGGGAAAAATCACTGAGGCTTACGTTCGGGTATGTTCGGAGCGAACTACTACGATTAGGTGTTCAAATTTAGAACCGTTAGTGAAAAACAACAAGTATGGAATGATTTTTTAATGAAGTCTGCCAAAAACGGATTTTCCCGATAATATACAGCCTCTGGCAATATAAAGTGAGGTATATTTTATAAAAATATGAATATCAAATAGGGAATCCCAGCAAAGCACGTGATAGATTCCACCTGCCTGAATCATTCAGTTTATTTTATTTTTTCTCAATTCTCCAAAGTTATAATGTCACGAAAAAAAGCATATTATTTTAGCCTTTCAATAGCTACAAATCAAGTGTATTATTATCGTTATAACTAAGATAATGATGTTAAACTTCCATATGTGAATATCCATATCCATTTTTTACATATGAAAGTTTACCAGTTTTAAATAATTTAGCAGTCGAAAATATTAATTAATTACGATAATGATGTTTAAAACTATCGTTCATGCATTAAAATGTTACAGAAAATATTGAATATGGGTAAGAATTGTATTTCACCATAAAAGAATGTTAAACGTGATGTTACAGCTGCTCAAAAAAACTCAGACAAGGCATTATTTTTTCCGCATGTCTGTTCCAAGTATAAGATATATCATACAATATCTTACATTAAATTAAGGTCGTAATAACTTCGCTTCATATTAAAAATGACCTAATATACGCAATCATGTAGAAGTTTGTATGGTTTTTCATATAAAACTGTTATTGCCCAATAACATTTAGTTATTAAGAATAATTTTTTCAGTACTACATTTTTTGTAATAGGATAATATTGGTCTAATAGCTATATGATTTTGTTTTAATAATTGAAAAAATGCTTCTATTGTAATCATTAAGCGATACGGATCTCTAGAGTGTGAAGACATATTTTAATATTTATTTACCCATAACAAACTGTGCTTATGCTTAAGCTTTTTCATGTTAATTACAATGATATAACTATAAAGTTTATAGAAATATGAAACAAAGTTCTCCGAAACTTTAACTTATTTTCAAAACATTACGTTATTCTGTTTTGTAGGTAGTCTTTTTAAAGTTTTATACGAAGTTATTTCATATTATTTAACGTTTTATTAGATAATTGTATTGTTATTATATGATTTTAATTCAGTAGTTACTGAAAAATAACAAAATCTCATAAAAAAAGCTCATCAGGCAATATTATATGTGCATAAGCTATAGTTAACAATTTAAATTACGTACTAAAGTTGTAGAATAATGTGGTATATCATATTTATGACTCATATAGTTTTCACGTATAAATTTATAAAAAAAAAAACGCAAGTGCTTTAAGGAAATTCAATTTTGTAGCTAGTAATTATTTTTAAGTCTACTCATAAACTTGACTTTCTTACTGAGAACACACTTTGTGTCAATCTATTTAACGGTCTTGTAAGCATAAAACATTTTATTAAACGAACATTAAATAACTTGCAATTAATATTTTTTTGATGGAAATGAAAATTATCTCATTGAAACTTATCAAACTATCAGATTGATAGAATATATATTATCTAAGAGTATACTAATAATATAATTAAAACAGATAAGGCCAGGGAGAGATATTTGTATCTTCTAAGCTGAAAGTAATGTATGAAAATATAAAAATTCATAGCTACTAGCTAGACTATAGTTTTGTCTCCTATCTTAGTCAGCTTAATTTTAAAGTATCTGATACTTAAATATATTTTGCGTCGTGAAATGATAATCAAATCTATTTGGAATCGTATGTTGCTTGATAAGTAAGAGCTTTTCAAGTTGATTTGACTATTTTTAGGATCAGCGAGCCATTCAAACTCGGTTTTTACGAATAATAATTTTGTGGCTTTTAAATAATTACCAAAAGCTTGCGATTAGACTGTTGCACTATTGAATATCAACAAGAACTTAATTAAAATAAGAATTATATGTTATCTGACGCATCCCAACCGAGGTCTTAGAGAGGTGCATCTTGGACACTTCTGACTCTTTGGAAAGGGCTTCACGATTGATAAATTACAGTGCACCTACAGTATATGTTGCACACAATATACCACCACATCATATTATTGTCAGATTAATGTAAACCGTATGCTTAAATAAATAGAAGTCGAACTAATGGCGGATTTAGCACTTAAGAGGAATCAGGCTCAATTCAATTGTGAGTCATCTATTCCCCAGACGTAATCATTTTCTAGATCTCACTTTCCTTGGATATTTATAATTTTCCCATAATTTTGTGATTTCTCGTTTTGTTTATAATGTCTCCGGCTATATTAATTTTTTTTTTTTAAAATACACTAATTTTTTAGGAAGTACCATATTTTTTTCCTCGTTTTCCCCGTAACCTAACCTACCTAACACGTAGTGTGCACTCATTATTTCAGCCATGTTGTATAAAATAATCGTTGCTAGAACCTAGTATAATGTTGTTTTGAGTCCTATGCATATAATATTGTGTTATTTCTTATTAATACATTGGTTTGGCCTTAAGAATAACATAGCAAACTGAATTCAGTGTTGACTATTTATTTAATTCAACACTTCAAATATAAACCTGGAGAGCATTCGTAAAGTGATTTAATGTACAATTAAAGTGTTACAGTGAACTTTAATGTAAAATTTACTGTATATAATGCACGCGGCTAATATATGTAGTTCACAATTGAAAACCCAAGTTAAAGTGGCTCAATCCCAGGGGTTACTACAGCAGCTACCCCTACATCAAGTCTTATACCCAGTATCCGCAAACCCACAACAACCTCTATACCTCATTTAAAATCCATCCCCGTCACTTTGGTGAAGTTTAATGATTGCTTTATCGGCAATTATAGAATAATAAACAAATCGATTACCTTGCAAAGGTGTGGGAAGCTTTTGAAAAGTTAACTAGCAATCTTACCTGTAACATAAAAGAAAAATACAATCAGTAAGGGCTGTGATGGAAATAAAATAAGCTTTAATTAATATTAAAACTTTCAATATACACTTAACTTTGTGACGTCGGTAATTAAAATTAATGAATACAATATTGTTGGCTTCTAAAGAACAGCATAGAAAATAAGTCACGTAAAACTTGCTTTATTGAAATTTCTTTTTAAATCTTTCAGAATGCTATGCAAAATTATTTTATTGAATATTTATTTCTATAAAATCTCAAACTTATGAACAGTTTTCTCTTTGAGTGTTTTATTTTAAAGCAGCAAAAGCTTTCAGGAGAAAAAGGAGATAACCATGTCATTAAAAAGAAAAACTAATTTGTTTATAGTATTCACGTATAATTATTTTAGCTTAGAATGGGGTGCACATAGTAACTATAAATAAGTAAATAACACTATTCCAGGGACAGACTACGTATTATAAATATTCATATTGTCAGCAAATTATATTGTCAACATTAAATTTATTCAGTTTTAGATTGATACCATACTATTTTATATATTATTAATTAGACGTCATCGACAATACAAATAACAAACGTCAATACAAATAATCAAACGCATACAATTTACTATCAATTTTAATATACATTTGGGATCTGTCGTATTATGTCAGGCGTTATTATAATACACTCATGAGAAAGAAAGAGAAAAAAAATGGGTGAAAATAAAAAAGCCTCAAGAAAGAGACAAACATATCTATACGCTTTTCAAGGTCGTGGGGTAAAGCTTATTAAGGATGTTTACTTAAATGTTACTTAAAAGACTATTTACGATGCTTGCAGATGGTAATTGAATTTTTAGAGGACTCCTATACATACGGAGTATTTACTTACGTAAAACTTTACATGGGACGGTTTTATCTCTTCTGTATGTTTTATGTGTATTAATAAAAAAAAAAAAAAATATTGCTAGATGTTCCATTGGGATTTCAAGCATATTAACTATGACTATCTAAAAAGTGAGTTCTACGACGCATTAACATAAGATTCACTTATGATTTCAAGTATGGTAAAATGATATGGTAAAAAAATACAAACTAAAGGAATTATTTATTTTTTTATAAATATTTCATATTTTTTACCTTGTCATGAATATATATAAATGACTATAAATTTTCATTATAAAAAAAAAAATTGAAATCAGCTATTTTTGTTTCGAAGTGCAGAAATAGCCTACCAATAGTGATGCCAATAGGGAGGACGATGACTGGAGAGTACTTACATTTTTTTTATTTCTCTATATATACTCATTTCAAGGATTTTAATCGTTTTGTATTCACCATTGTAAATAAAGGGGAAAAATCGTTACTTTCTTCCTGAGTGGGAGTGATGATATATTGATGCCGTTTTATAGTGTTTTTATTTTTAAAAGGATAAGAAAAATTCTCACTCCGAAGGCCGTCGTTCTTTTCTTATCATTCTCTAATTATCTTTTTATTTTTATTTATTGCTATTTTTATTGATTTGTTTCATTTATATTTTTTTTATATTTTCAATTTTATATATTTTTGTATGTTATGTTGTAAATGATTAAAACATAATTGATGTTCTCAACGCATCAAAACAAGCTCGAGATTGGTTGAAGCTTTTTACAGTAATAACAATATTTTTTTGCTTGTCAATTTGGTGAAATTAACTATAAGCTAGATTTCAATGATTTTTTGAAAGTCTTAATTTTGTTTACGGGCTTTCTTATCAATATAGACGGGCGAAATTTATCCTTCGCTGAAATGAGTTTGTGGCGGCCTGTGTTTATTAAGTGGCTCAATAGACAGGAGGGATCCAGGACCGGATTCACTACCCCCTTTCGAATTTGTAAAGTTTCAATCGCTCCTTGCGGCCAGCGCCACCCGTCGAATGACCGCCCTATTCCTACCCTGCCCACACCAGAGGGTCCTTTCATCGCCCTTGACGATCCTGATCACTCGAGCGAAAGTGGGACATATCCCAATTTTGTGCTTATAGATTAATAATGAAAAAAAAAAAATTCACAAGCCATTAATCACTTTACTATCACATTTTGTTTTAAATAACGCTTAGAAATAATTATTAATTTTCAAAGCCAATAATAAGAATTTAACGTAAAGCTTCTTTAACGAACCCAATTTATGTTACTCGAAAATATAATTTAATTGAAATTCAGATGAAATTATAAGCTTGAATCAACCTTTATCGAAAGCAAGTAACCCATTATTTTAAATATGTGATACTTAAATCAAGTTTTGTAAACTCTTTGGTGTGTTTTAAATAAACAGTTTAACGATAAATACCCAGCATTATTCATATGCTCCACTTAATGATCCAACTGAAAAATCAAATTTAATCCCAATAAGGTATAATATATTTTTAGTAGTTTGGTATATCTACTACGTTAATAATGAGTGTGCTGAAATTTTGAAGCTTAAAGTTTAAAATTTCTAGTTGATTCAAAGTCGATCAAGTGCTTTTGTTTAAGTGTTTGAAGGAATGACTATTATTAATTGGGAAAGGACCCGCTACAGGAAGAAATCAAATTTTTCTTTAGAATGGTTAAAGTAACTTACATACTATTTATTTTATATCAAAGCTTCGATATCTTTAAGTAAAAGCTTAAATAAATAGATCAATATGACAGCTAAGTTATATTCAAGATTTTTTCGATTATTCTAGTCCGAGAGCTTTGGTAAATATAATAATCGTAATTTTATGCGTCAATCACTTTCGTAATGCTATCAAACGAAATTCCCCTCGATTTGGAAACCCGCCCAGATAATCAAACTTTTCATCGCATTCGCACCCGCCGTCTGAATCGACGTCGAGATACACTCATTCCGACGCCCTTCGGTCTACATAGCACCCACTATTATAAAAAATACCGAGACATACAAACAGTTTACCTTCGAAAAAACTTTCATTTAAAAAGCTCAAAAATTATACATGCAGTTTTCGATTCTTAACAATATTATTTGGACAACTAAGTGAAAATATTAATAAACATTGATAATGAAATAAATATATATATATATGAACAATATGTGATCATACACTTAAATTATTATGAATCTAAGCGATTTATTATATTTTATTAATCGTGTAATACATTTTATTTTATACAGGATTGTTTAAATAATATCAAATCATTTTAATTTAATATCAATTAATGTTTTTTTTATAAAACATTGCTTATTGATAATATTAGTCCATAAACTTGTTTCATTGTTATTTAAAAATTAATAAAATTTAGAACTATATAACCTCAAACCATATTAGTTTCAAAATATGCAGAGTATTTATTAATTATAATAATTTTACCAGCGAGTTGTTTCTAAGAAAGAAAACACATTTTTTAAATTTATGTTAATTTGGCAAATTTAACAAACGCAAAAAATAGCTTTCGCGTTTATCAATATACTTTGATAGCATATTTAAATAATAAATACAATCTTCACTGATATTATCTGAAATAAACAAGAGTTATAATATTTCTCTCCCCGGTTAGCGTAGTTGGTAGCGTGTCCGCCTAGCGATCCGGGGAATGCGGTTCGATTCCCCATCGGGTCGGATTTAAAAAATCTGAAAATGCAGGATGGATGCCTATTAGATTGAGTAATTGTTTGACAAACGATTCTCGTGAAAAATAATCTGTCAAGACGTCTT
>JAGVSQ010014367.1:0-10645 GCA_022683975.1 Rhyacophila evoluta
TAACGTATTAAACTTGTAATTTGTAATATTACAACATGTAATAAATAAATAAATACTATTGAATACAAAAAAATATATATCTATTCATCAATATTATTTATGTCCCATTAAAGCAATCGCTATCAGATATAATACTAATATATATCGATTGTGGGAAAGAATGTAACCGACACAGAACAAATTTTACAGGAGGCACAAAAACGTTTATTTAGGGATTTTGGGCCTAACTCAAAACACTAAATAGACACAACCTTGCAGTGGACGAGGACTAAAACAGGTGTTTTATTTACTCAATATGATATTAATTTATTTAAGAAAACCCAATAAAATTGATTAGTTGGGTACTTTTTCCTGGTCGCAAATTTCACAGGCTATCATTTGTTCAAAATTAAAAGCGCAATTCAGGCACCATTTCAATATTTTTAGTTTACAGCCTTTTGATAGAGCGTGTATGAAGTTGCATACATTGTGATTATCGAATAAAAACTATATTTTTTAATTGTGGGTTACGTACACAGTCGATATATAAACTAGAGTTACCTAGAGATGATATTTATTTTTACGAGAGATATTTTAATTATTATAATTATATTATTGTATAGGTTGAATGTTCATTATAAAAGTTCTTGGTTCTTTTATCTGAAACCTGAAAATTTCTACACAAACTGTCGTTTAATTTTTGGCAGCTCTGTCGAGCACCTTTCTTGGTTCGGCGCAATCTGATGTACTAATAAAAAATGTTCAACAGACAATGGTCTAATATAATACGAATATTTAATTTTTACAATTTACCTCGTTGCTTGGAAGACGTCTAATAAAAATTTTATTGCATTATTGTAGAAGGTTCATTATTACGTTTACAGTGTGAATATTGAACCTTCACCACAGCGTCGGATGCGAGCACTTGCTAAACAATTTCATCATCAGGCTCTATTATGTATGATCCTCAGTTTTCATTCTTTCTGCGTTTTATACGAGTCTGCACGGCTTCGTGTCAGGTGTCTAGAGTCTAAACCGTTGCAGAAGATCTCATGATACCAAATCTAACGAAGGTTTCTAAAGATAATTATTTTTAATCAGTAATTATAAGCAGATTAAAAATCTTTACTTTAATCTACGCTTGTATTGTATATGACACCGTCAATTACGGCTTTGGTATTTATTGCCCTTGCCCGAAAGACCTTCAACAAACGATCCGATTTTTCCTTAAGGCCGGCGTTACGATAGATGTGACGGTGGCAGAGCGACAGCAGTAGAGCGTTGGCAACAGATAACTATAAATAAATGAGTGAGCAAGTTAGCTTGAGTTGTAAGTTTGAGAAGTGCTCGAGCTCTGTGCGTTGTAATATCCCCTTTTTTATTACTGTAATGTTTTATTAATGTTGAATAAAGTTTGGGCCTTTGAATCCGATCGATTTCACACGACGTAAACAAAGGATCCCATCGTCCCGGTAGACATTTCAATTTCTGATCTTTCGCCTAGCATTGTTTAGTCGGCAGTTAAGTTATTGTACTAAGTAGACAGGCATATTATACTGTGCGTGGTGACGTCACTCGACGTTTAATGGGATTTTCCAGAGATAGCAAACCCGCGATAGTGACAAATAAATGTTTTTTCCAATCTGACAAAAAAGGAAACAAGCAAATGATGCTCTATCATATTGTACGCCAGAAATTAAATGAAAGTTTAAGTCCAATAGTATTTATTATATTTCTTTAATACTTGCACTTACATTCTTTTAGTTCATTTAAAATTTTTAGTCAGTACACTCGAAACGTTGTGTTTGTGTATTCTTTAAAACCCCAAAAGTAACCGGTGTTTACTTTGTCTTATTAATTTTAACCGTTCAAAATAGTTTTGACTGTTTCATAATATATTTAAATGTACACATTTCTTTACAAGTTTATCGTTTAGAATCTTCAGATTTTTTTCATGTCATGCTAACTCTCGAGTGGAGCATATGCATTTATACAATGTGAAGATATCCTCTCCAAAAGTGGAGTATATGGATCTCCGTAACGTGAAAACGTCGTGACATGTATCTCGAGAATTGTTTGTTAGACAATTGCTCAACCTAATAGACATTCAGTCCTGCATTTTTAGATTTTTTTAAATCCGACAGACGGGTATTCGAATCCGCGCACGCTACCAACTACGCTACCTGGGAGATAATTCAGAATTTATTATCGTAATAATGAAAAAATGAAAGAGCTGTCTTTCGCTTAAATATCGTCGACAATATTTCCGCATATCGACCGTGTTTAGGTAAAAGGCATTAACCCAACCGTAACTATAATTTCGTGAATGAGATTTGAATCCTCTTTAGAGTGGAGCATGTAATTTTTTGTAGGTCCTTCTTTTTTTAAACTTGAAGCTGAATTCAGATACTAATTCTGTATTTGCGACTTGATTCCTTTTGAGAGACGTGTGTTAAGTTGCGTATATTGCGATTCTAAAAATAAAATCACTTTTTAAAACACCGATAGTTAATGCCTTTTGCCTAAAAAGAGTCGAATTAAATACTCTCGTTTGCACTGCTTAATTTTAAACTTAACTAATTGAATCGAATTATTATTTCCATCTAGTGATGTCAGGTAATGAAATTAATTATGTTATTTTATTGTTGTAATATCTGAGAGATAGTGCCCATTAATGTAATTTTTCTACGAAATAATACGTGAAAGTACCGAACAGTTCGTCGCCCCCCAGACAAACTCCGGCGTCGCATGCGTCACGGGGCGTCGCCGTCGGTTTAGCGCCGCGTACCACCATCGAGCTAGACGTCGGTATAATGGACGAAGGAAATATCGACATCGTTGCGAGGGGGCTGGGAATTACGACGCGGGGGGCGTCAGTTAGGTGAGCTTGGGGAAGGTCACGCGATTAACTTGGCCTCTTCTTCTTCACTCGTAGGTCGTAACTGTTGTTATCGATGAAAATCTTTGACCTTTTCTTGTTTTTACGATCGACGGCATGTGAATTTACGTCATGTTGTTTGTACAGGTGAATGTTACTGCTTAATACATTTCGTAATAAGTAATTGAATCCAACTGCACGTACTTGTATTTTTATTGTTTTTATATACGGTATAAGTTACGATGGTTTCACTTTTTGAAGACGAAACGTCAAATGTTAGTTTAACTAGTTTCATAACGGAGAAACCAAAAAAAATATTACAAAATATAACCGTGTATTATTTATATTAAATGTATACTTGAATGGTGGGAAATAAATTTAATTTATATAATACTGTAATACGATGTTTGAAGTGACAGACAGCTGTTTCCGTTTATATTATCAAATTTAAAGCTGGTCTTGTGATTTGTAATTCTTCTTCTTGATTTCACATCAGCTCTGTTCACGAACTGTATCTTCAACGACACGTCAGGACGCATTGAATCTGTCGAATGTCTCCATTACCGATCTAGTTATTGTATCTCAGCGGATGTAGCTGATGTTTGGAAGTGAGGTAATGGACAATGACTCCAGTTATATTTATATGCTTCTATTCTCTACCCTTACCGTTTGTATCCATGAAATTGTCTATGCTACAATAATATAATTATATAAAAAGAGACTGGGTTAATCAATGCATATTAGGGATTTTGTTCATGATTTTAACACACTAAGCATGTTGATATTGCAACATTCCTTTGAGAGCCATTTTTATTCTTGTTTATCGCTTTGAGTTTTGAGATTTACTTTCGATATATCGCTCACGACAAAGCAATACATCGTATATCACAAAGCAAATAATAATAATAATGATGATAAACACCATCTAAAGAACTCTATATTCAATATCATTGAATGAAATTCCGTATTTTTTTAACGTCACCATTCAAAAATATTAGTTAATTTAATAATAAAATTTAAAAAAAATGGCTATTGATGTAGCGACTAAAAATGTTTTTTTTAAACGATGCTAGCTCCCAAAGTGGAGCATGTTAATCTACACAGCATGCAGATATCCACTCTGAAAGTGGAGTATATGGATATCCGTAATGAGAAGACGACTTGAAGACTTGTTTAGCTAACGACAGGGTTAACATGCTCACTAGATTAACGCCTCGATTCACACAATGAATGATTCGGCGAGTTTCATTTAAGTACGTACTACATCTTGCAAAATAATCTTGTTACTTAGGTTGCATTAAAGAACGGCGATATACGTACATTGTATGACACTGTAACGTTTGATTATCAGAAAATGAATATCTTCCGTTTCACAGCGTGAAATAGAGATTTTTTTTATGACGCGGTCATGTCACGAAGTTGATAAAAGGCTCATTATTCACATTGCCCGTATAGCACATAGATAATTTAAATATCTATCGGATATATTTTTACGTAACTAGAAGTGGTGTTTTCGATAATGTTACGAAGATTTATTTGACATGTGCTCTCGCAGTTCGACTGTCGCACGGACTGGCTAAAATATATATTATATATCCACACTATGACCGCATCATTATGCAAATAATATGTTTGACATTTGAAAAGAACTGGTTAGGCTCTATGTATTGTATTATTGTTAACACTGTCCACGCGAGAGGAAAAGAAAACTCACTTGGAACGTTTGGCAATAGTGTTTATCACGAATCTGTGCTAGACGCTATATAGTGGTTCAATCGCTGTCTGACCACTTTGCACACTCGTCACTCCCACGTTCACTATATTAATTAAATGATCACATTAAATGGATAAGCTGCATGTTTTAGTTTGGTTCTTTACGCCGGGTGGTCTTTGGGCTGAATTATTTTTGAGTGCTTACTGTTTTTGTCGTCTCTCCTGGTTACGTAATTATCTGATATAAACAACTGAATAAACATTTTATAGTTATACTAGCTATGTTGTCCGGCTTTACCTGGGGTAAATTCAAACTCATTCTCAGTGGCGGCTCGTAGGTAAAATTAGTAGGGGTGCTGCTACAGATTTTTTTTAGTCTTTGCTCTAAAATTGTGTAAAAGGAAACAAATATTTATAAAAAATATTCAGGAACTTGATAAAATCCTGAAAGCAGAATAATAATCAAATTCGGCACTTTATCACATTCAAGAATATCTGAGCTGCGGGAGCGACAGTGCTATCTCTCTCTCGCCGCCTCGCGTGCAGCTTCCTATGTGGGCATGCGCACAACCGTCTACCACCACGCCGCTGGAACTGCAAAGCGCACACCGGGGACACTACACTTACAACGACGATATAATACCACAAGTTAATCTTTTTGACGATAGCTATATCGGAGTGTTAAAGCAATGCCAATATTCCATACTTCAACCATCAGCTCGGTGTAACTACTATTCTACAGCTGCTAATGTTTTATACTATTGTGAATCGCATGCTAGTGACCACGCATTACATTACTAGATTAAGAAATAAATTTACCTTTCAATTATGCAGTACTCGAGATTGATAGCTGTAATTTGTTTAACGAGGGTTAACGTTAAGCTGATTATTTTAAATACCTCGTGAACATGCGTACCTTTAATAATTATAACACGGGCTATTTAGTCTGCGATCACACACATATTGAGACTCGTGATCATATGATATTATTTAATACATAATTACGAGTATGTTACTGTGATATGGCTATTTGTGAAAATGTATAATCACAAATATAAAACAGGTTTTTCGCGGATGATTTTATAGCATCGGTAAGAGCGCTGATAGTATATTTAAAAATCCGTTACAGGTATCAACATATATTTCTGTATGTTGCACAACTTTTGGCGAATGCAGTGTTATGCATTAAATTAATGACCTCAGATGAATTTTAAGTAATTTTGTGTGCATAAAAAATTAGAAACCTGGCGCTTAGATCAAAGCAGTTTCGATATATTATGTAATTAACTAAGTAAAATCATGAGCAAAATTACGATGTTATGTATAAATTATTTATTCTTGTCGACTTTCTGTCGATTTAAATATTTGAATTAAAACGTTACTGCTCGGAAACAAATAATTTATTTATATGGAGATAAAAACGGATTTTAAATTTGCATATCGTCTGGCTGTGAACGGATGGACATTAATTTTTGTCTCAAATATAATTCTGTTAGCGAGAGCTTGTTGATGAAATGATCTTCGTTTTATCCAATGTGTCAAGCGATTGGCTGAACATTTTTTTTGAGAAAAAAATAAAAAAAGTTTAATATGGGTATCAATGTATACTTCATTTTTAGAGTGGTCATTTTCACACTGTTGAAATCCGTATATTCCACTTTTGAAGCGGACATGGTGAGAGAATACCCCGTCACCTAAATTCCCAATTGATTTATTATTGTTTTTAAAAATAGGCTATTTAATGCGTTAAGTAATAACTATCGACACATTAGCTATCTGCAGAAATGCGATTTGATATACGTATCAATGCCTTGAAAGTTATTTATTTGGTTAGTAATATTTTTACCATGTTCGCTCCCATCGCGGGGCATATGGATCTACACAGGTTGAAGATATTCACCCTGAAAGAGAAGTATGTGGATCTCCGCAATGTGAAGACAAATCTTGACAGATTATTTTTTCACGAGAATTGTTTGTCAGACAATTACTCAACCCAATGGGCATCCAGTCCTGTATTTTTCGGATTTTTAAAATCCGACTGATGTGGAATCGAACCCGCATTCCCTGGATCGCTAGGCGCGCACGCTGCCAACTACGCTACCGGGAGACAATTGTAAATTGTGTAATGTATATTATAAGGAAAAATGTCTTCATTCAGATTTAGATTTAGAAGTATTTTTATGGTGCTCACGTTTTAAAAATGCAGCATAGTTTCTTGAAGCACGCATGCGCGAATGTTCACTCTTGCTAGGCCTCCAATAAATCTTGGATCACCCCTGCCTCCACCACGCGCTTCACTACCTAACGGCATTGACTTCCAACCCGAAAGTCGCGACCCGAATATCCTGTCCGACCAGAGAAGGCTCTCGAAGGACATATTGTTGTGCATTTTATCCTCATTGAACGTTACTCAGCGATGTCAAATTTTTCTCCCCTATCCATTATGATAATATTATAATATATTAGTCATTGGTTTTTTTGTGCTTGTTCAAGATCAGTGTATATCTATTCCGTCATACATTCAGTGTCTGATAGAAATGGCGATTAAGATGAATACAATACCATTATTTATGATTTGACGTTTTCCTCATTTCGCTTTAAACCCTTTCATTAGTGAGTTATTTTTTATACACACACGTTTTAAACACTAAAATCATTCACTGCCATCAGTTCAACTAATATCATAAAATAAATCGAATTTGATACGCCGATTTGTAAACAATCCTATTTATTCTATTTCCAAATAACGAACAAAATAAACTGAAAAGAGGATCACTTAAGATCAAATTTTGAACCTGTATGACTGGTTTATGTGACATTTTATTTGTTTCTGTGAACAGTAACATAAAAAATCTTTCGTTTCTTTACAGAACTTAATGATTATCAAAAGAGCGTAGGAAATTTCCCAATGCTGAACTTACTCAACTTTTTTTAACTCATATTTTTCGTAATATTAATCTATTTTTTTCTAGCCCAAAAATATATGATATGATTGTAATGACTTCTACAAATTATTGACAGATCTATGTAGTATTTATAGTAGAAGAAATTATAACATTTTATGAACAATAAAAGAATAGCTTTGAAAACATGGCGACATGGCACACGGACGTACATGTACGTCCATACTACTCAAAGGGTTAATGTCGTTTTAATAAAATAGATAGTAAAACGTATATATTTGCTGTCATACATCAGCGATTCATACATAAATTTTTCACGTATGGAAGTTTACCAGTTTTAAATAATTTAGAATAAATTTTTACTGTGTTCGTATCGAAAGTGGAGCAATATACATCTCAATAATTATGACAACTCGAGAAATGGAGTATATTCGTATAGATCTCCGCATTGTAAAGACTTGCGTTGACAATTTTTTTCACGTGAATTGATCGTCAGCAAATTACTTAACCAATTGGGGATATACATATTACTTGAGTCCTTGCTCACTCTCATTATCATCACTAGTCGCCGTTAATACTCTAATAGTTTTATATCTGGATGTCCATTGGCTTGAGCAATTGTCTGACTACTAATTGTCGTGTAAAAAAATATTTGTCAAAATGTGACAGTTGAAATCCAAATATACTCCACTTTCGGTGCGGATATCTTAACACTTTATAGATGAGTATGCTTCATTGTTGGAGCCAAAATGGTAATAAAATAATTTAAGCAGATTTTCTGATAGTTTATTTAGTTTAGACGTAGCATGGTGACGGCGTCAAAGTTACGGTAACAGATATGAAAAATAGCTATAAATAGGTGAGTGAGCAACACGTTGTCGTCAAAATAACTCACTTACCTATTTAAAGCTGTTTTGCTTCTCCGTTTCTGTCGTTTTGCCACCGTCGCTCTGTCGCCACGAAAAGTATTTCTAACGTGTGAAATTATAATACATTTATCTATTGATATTTTCTACCTTTGATACTTCGATCAACGTTACATTGTATAATATTTACACGCAATTTTTCAAATGGAAATACTGTTTTATTCGTGTTGTTCAACACAATATTATACAATATTCACCCTAAGATACCTTTAATGGGGGTTTCAAGGATCACTTCAGGCGCTGGCCTTGCGCTATTCTACCACCCTCGGCCCCCGCGGCCTTGCTCCCCGGATAATGGGGGAGGTTTTCACAGACAGGGGAGAGTGACTCAGTGCGGAGAGAAGGGTAGCGAGGGAAGGTGGAAGCACTCGTCGCGTGACGTCACTACGGGGAAGTGGATTTCGTGAGTCATAGGGGCTAGTAACGAAGCCGCCGGGATGATAAAAAACGGGATTCTGGGCGAAGTTTGTCTAAAATAAACTCCCTGACGTAATTTCTATGACTCGTGAAATTATTCATACGAATCTTTGTACATGGGTATTGTTCGTTCATCATAAGTTTACTTAGCCATGGAAATGATACACATTAGAACAAAACTACAATACTTAATGGTACAATTAATAGCACATTTCGATGTCTATGATTAATACAGGTTTTGATCTACTGTACAAGATCTTAAAAACCATTGCCGAATAGTCTAAAATATTAATACTAGTACTTCTGCCATACCATGTTTGTTCCCAAAGTGTAGCATTTGGGTCTATATTGTGAGATATTTACTCCAAAAGTGGAGTTCATGGATCTCTGCAATGCGAAGACGGCTTGACAGATTATTTTTTGCGAGAATTGTTTGTCAGACAATTGCTCAACCCAATGGGCATCCAGATCATTTGACAGGTGGGGAATCGAACCCGCATTCCCCGGATTGCTAGGGGCGCACGCTACCAACTACGACACCGGCTAGACAAATATTAATAACATTATTCGAATGTGTGCAGCGATATATATGTCGTTCGTGATAAAACAATACCTCGTATAACACCTTGTAAAAATACAAGAGATACTCTACTCAACTCTATAATATTCAATATCATTTGATCGAATTCCGTATTTTTTTTAAATAGCAAAATAAAATATTAGCCAATTTAATAGTGACATACAAATATGGATTTTGTTTCATATTCTGTGCCGTGTGGTATGCGAGATATTTCTTGCTCATGAGTTATATATAACATTAAATAATATGACGATTTCATTTTTTTAGTGAAGTTTTCTTTACTTTGTTATAATAAGCATATTATTACCAAATATATAAAAACACAAATTGTCATCCTGTATACTATTTCCATGATGCAAGAGTATCTAATAAGGGTACAAGAATCCATTGTCAACCGTTCTTCAAGCCCTAGAAGTCACAAACTCTCCAGATCCAAATACGAGTACTCATCGAAAACGCTCTGAATATGTTTTTAACTGATTCGTGTCTTGAAAAAGAAACGTTCTAAAAATATAATAAATTTCTGCTGAATGTCGTACTGTGGGTCGTATATTACCGATACGATTTGATTAAAATGTGCTTTATAAGAGTCAGAAAGTGTAGATAGTTTCTGTTGCATCATCGGTAATCTCACGAATCGGAGAAAATGTCAGCCATTTCGACGAAGACCTTTCTGAGAGTGCTGCATCAGACAACGAGAGCGGATGCCATGTCCCCTTATCGCCGGACGTGTGGTCGCTCCGATATCGGCCGCCCACCCAAACCGAGCGGGGTCGCCTGCAGTGGCCATTGTGAACTCTGTCCGCTTTTATTTATTCACCAAGTGGTTGAGATTGAGATATGGATGTATCTTCTGCTTGTTTACGTGTACTCTGATCATGACATGTAGATGCACTATAATATATAGATGGGCGTTAAGAGGTTGAAGAACATGCATAGTACCCACGTTCATTCATTTACTCCATATTGATTCATATTCGTACGCCAGGTACATATCGAACGTGGAAAAAAAGGACGTAACCCACAGTTTCTTAAAAATAGCCTTTTTTTTCAATTATCACAATGTCTCCCCGGTAGCGTAGTTGGTAGCGTGCGCGCCTAGTGATCCGGGAAATGCGGGCTCGAATCCCCATCTGTCGGATTTTTTAATATTCGAAAATGCAGGACTGGATGCCCATTGGGTCGAGTAATTGGCTGACCAACAATTCTCGTGAAAAATAATCTGTCAAGACGTCTTCACATTGCGGAG
>JAGVSQ010014368.1:0-10645 GCA_022683975.1 Rhyacophila evoluta
AATGGTGGCGTACGGTAAAAATCCATATAATTGGCTTGGCGATTAAAGGGTTAAAAGTCTCTCTATATTTAACAACGATTGATAATATTCCTGTAAATAAATAAAAAAAATATCAGCGACTGAAATATTGTTTTACTATAAATATTTCATAAAGGATATGTATTCGTTAATTCCCTTATTCATTTCCGTAACAGCTTGGACTAAATATCACATTATGCTGTAATATTTTAGTAGATTCACAAACAAGGGTCACTTGGGAAATATGATATGGCAAATGTGAACCACCGTTGGTAAATTGAATAATAATTAAACGAGCGTTAAAAAATACATATGACGATATTAAAACATACGTAATTCAGAAGTATCAGAATACAAATAACCCTCGTATAGCGCGGATTTTTCGTTATATTAAAACCTGCTATTCAGGAAAGGTTCATATGGCTTGTGTAACTAATAAATAGATATTTTATAAATGTTATGGGTAAAATAAAATTCATATTTTATATGCCTTTATCGATAAGTGCATTATCGCTCTCAAGAATAAATTATTATACACTAAACTTATTAAAACAAATAAGACTAAGTGTTTTTTAAAATATACAAAGTGAATATTGAATAAACGGCAAAATATTTTTAAGCTACGTAATATCAATTTTTTTTCATATTCACTCCGAAAGTGGAGCATATAGATCTCAAATATCTGTAGATGACCACTCCAGAAATGGAATGTTACACAATAATAATTTTGACTGATTTTCTACACGTGAATTTGTCAGTCAATTGAAACACAATACTTTCCGTCCTGCAATTTGGACTTAAATGTGCCCCCTCCGTCTACCCATCAAATCTTTCCTTGTACCTGGTTCTAATCAGACGTATCCCGGGGCTTTGATATCGAGAAGCGATCTAATTTAATCGACGGGAATGTTTCGGGTGTACATATAAATTACACAATTACCCACTCGAGTGTGTTGAGGTTAAAAATAAATAGATCGAGAAATAGAGACTTATTTGGCCAAGCTAATATACAATTTGAACCCAATAAACGTCCAGTCGTGCATCTTTAGGTATTTAAAAATCCTTAACTGTCTGATTCGAGTCCGCAATATCCGGCCCCTAAGCGTAAATAATATCATATAAGAGTTTACTATCTAATTTACAAGATCGCGTTATTTAAGTACCGTGTTATGCGAGGGTTATATGAATGTATGGACATGTATAACAAACCACAGATGGGAATACACATTGAGCTATATATTTACGTTATCGAAGAATCCGGAAAATGTAACCAAATACTGATTTATGAATATTACTTCAACACGCCCAAGTGACCTGTCGACAATTGTAACTATTAAGATAAAGGTGTCAATAACGTAGATCGAGATATATATGTGGATGTAGTTAAGCAGAAGACGTCCAAGACACAAATTGAATTTATTTCATTTAATTGCATAAAACACTTCGAAAACATCAATACTTTAATATGACAAAGACACTCAATCAGAAATATACACACATAAGAAGTAATCGCTGTTTCTTCTAATCCGCATACAATTTACAAAAAATAATATCTACAAAATGTCTGTGTGGTGGTTTGAACGTTTACTTACGGCTTTGAAGTTTTAATATAAGACTACTTAATTACAAATAAATTTTTGAGCATAGCTATTCTAAATTGTAATTATTATCATAATTAAAATACACATATTTTTTCAATAAATATACGTATATATTGTCGTTTTGTATTGCATCGATATATTGTTTTATTTATAAACAGAAAATACACTAAATATATGTAATCCCAAGGTTTTATGGACAAAGACAATTATAATATTAATAAAAATCCAACCCACAAAACATTCAATATCTTAGTACGTTTTTCGATAATCTAAAGGAAAAATGTATCATAGTATACGACATGTAAGTATTTAAATTTCATACCAATGTCTTAATAATATAAAAGCTATACTAAATCTAACTTTGTTTCGGAAAAATTTCCATCACGTTTTACTCGAAATCGATAGAATGTGGCTTGGACATCTTTTGCGTAACTACGTCCATATATCATTGCATTTAACGATTTTTGGTCAGCAAAATATTCACAAATAATATATTATTTACTAAAGCGAAATGAATATCTACATTTTTGTGTAATTTGATTATGCCAACAAAATATTTCTAAATCTTTAACTTTTTCATATACAAAGTTCGTCAGTTGTGGCGAGGTTATAGAAAAAGTAAACAAACGTCTTAGTATTTATGGGTTTTTGTAATAAATATTATTAAGTAATCTATTTTTTCTTAATCTTATTAAGTAATCCCGGTAACGTAGCGTACGCGTCTAGCAATCCGGGGAATGCGGGTTTGATCCTCCATCTGTCGGATTTTTAAAATCTAAAAATGCAGGACTGGTAAACCATTGTTTGAGGAACTTTCTGACAAAAAATTCTCGTGAAAAATAATCTGTCAAGACGTCTCCACATTGCGGAGACCCATATAATCCAATTCAAAGTGGATATCGTTACACTGTGTAGATCCATATGCTTTACTTTGGGGGCGAACATGATATAGAATAAAGTAATTATATAATTTTTGGTCTTTATCTTCTATTATTTATTTAACATTACGTATTGCAATTTAAATAATAATTTAGGTATCGAAAGCTCTAAAGACTTTTATTAAAGGACACCAAATTCTCTTTTTACACGATGGATAATTTTATTAAAAACTATACTTTAAAAATATTCTAACATATTCTAAATCGTAACAATGATTATTCACTATCAAATAATAGACGAAACCGTTTACGCACATTTCGTACATCAATTTCATCACTTGAGACATCTAGAGCCTGTTATATGATTTTTATTAAATTTTCAGGTTCACTGGATTTGAGCAAAAAAAAAATGGGGAATAAAGCAGTGTTATTTTGAAACCGTTTAAAAAACATCGTGTAAATAAAGAGTTCGGTGTGTACAATATTTTTTTTACAATGCCGTTCCAAAGCCAGGTGGAGTAAACTGATCTCCGCAATGTAAAGACATGTCTTGAGAGATTATTTCTCACGACAATTGGCTTTCAGACAATTGCTCAACCTAATGGGAAATTCAGTCTTGTGTATATGGATTTTTTAAATCCAGAAACTTTGAGAATTGAACCGTAACCATCGGACCTGAAGCGCGCGCGCGGACTTCTCGGCCAACAGCTAGCCAAGTTACATACAAATTTTGTGGATAACGTTGAATTGCGCAGAAATTTTTACGCTATTTGTGATATAAACTAAGGAACGAAGAAATAACAACATATTATTCACTTGACATAAAGTACATCGCTTGTTTAAAGGCGGTATGGTATATTGATTCGAAAGTTACAGGATTACGCGGTTCTTGTATTCTGAAAACGTGTAAATACATAGAACAAACTCAATTTGCCGTCGCGAACTTGTCAATATTTAAACGAACAACGCCGACAGTTCTCCGACGTCAACAAGAGCTGACGCCATACAATGGGAAAATAAGCCCTTTATTGGATCCCATGAGATTTCTCGAAAAACCGTCCCTTACTTAAAAATACAATAGAACCTCGATCTAACAGACTAATGCGAGTGAGGAGTGTGTGCTTTAAAGCCGAAAGTCCGTTATATAAAAGTATGATTTTCTGAATGAGTTTCTTTTATTAACACTAAGGAATGCAACATTGGGTAATTTATCTCTTAGTTATACTACTAAATAGGGCTTAATGTACGACTATGATTTTTTAGGTTGACATCTCATCACATTTATAGTTTAAAAGAACACTTGAAAAAAACATAATTATTGCTTCAGATAGTTTTACATAAGGATGTTTTTTGTACCGTTAAGACAGTTGGAATTTTCATTTTAAAGACTATCTGAAATATAAATTGTCTTATTGTAAAAATAATTTATGAACTAGAGCAATTTGAATTATCTAGACGAGCGAGCCATAACTACGCTAATTTTCCAATAACCAATAGTTATGGAGTATTTTTTTTTAGACTTCAGATAATATAAATTATAATAGATACATAAACACAAACAAGAGTTATATAGTTTGAGATTTCTAGGATGTAATAAGTGACTGATATAGTATCGTCGGCATATTAATGAATTTTGAATTATAGGCATAAAAGTCTTTTATTCGTTTAAGTTTGTCATACATGGAGTCAAAACAATGAATGATTCGGTTCGTTTCTTGAAATATACTTACTCACTTATAAAAATGAGTGTTACTTGAATGTTATACACGTTTGTTGCGTGTAATTATGTTTTAACAATTTTCATATTTGACCGGAAATTTTGTCCGGTATATTCGATGTCCGTTATATCGAGATTAAAATGTACTGTATTTCTTTAGAGATGATTATAATTAGAGGCGAAATACAAGATGTTTTGTCATATTCGTTCGAAAAGTGGAGAATATGAATTTACACAGTGTAAAAACATCCGCTCGGAAAGTGGAGCATGGATCTCCGCAATCTGAAGACATCTTTACACGATTATTTTTCACGAGAATTGGTTGTCAGAAAATTGTTCAATCTAATGGGAATCCAGTCCTGTATTTTCAGATATTGTTTAGTACAGAAGATGTGGGAATTGAATCCAAATTCCTCGGGCGCGGGACGCGCATGCTAACCTCTACGCTATAAGGGAGAATTTTATGCGATATATTAATGTCTTATAAATGCTTGTTATCTTCTAGCTAAGTCCCAAATAATCGTTTGATAATTCGGGCTAAGATGGGATGGAATATAAATAGTAACAAGGTATTTAAAAAATGATCCGCGCGTGTATATTAAGGGGCAAAGTTTCGCACTGGGTAATAATTGAATTTGTATGTCCCAGCAGCTTCTCCAGGCCCGCAGTGTGGCAGGATTCGCCCGGCACCTGCTCCGGGGCGCCGATTTAGCCGAAATCTTATTAAAACCGAAACCTGGAACGGCCCGAATTCGATTTCACCCAAGGGTATTTTACAATTTGTATAAGCCGACGCCTTCGCAGAGGCCACTGGGTCGTAAGGACGGTGATAGCAGATTTTATATTTTTACACGGGAGAATTTATAGACGCCATATTTTTAGCGTAATCCCGAAAATGGCTGTACGCAAATTTTCTTTTTTATCCAAGATCATTTATTTTTGAAACCTTATAACCTATGTCGACCTTTGAAAAATTTCTGAGCACGGCTGCATTTTTATTTAAATCAACATTTCAACGACACAAAAAACAACCTCTCTAGACGTTCTCATATCAAGACGTCAATCTCAGAGGTCCATCATATTGATTAAATCTTTTGTGTCTTGTGTCAAACACGGAAATCTATTTGTACCAGAGAGATTCAAGAAAATTAATCTCTTAATCTTCAAAGTCTAAACTAGGCCTGGTCAACCCAAATCTGCTGTTCTTTTATAACCTTTTAAAAATAAGTTGAAATTAGATATCTAACAAGTAGTCAATACATATTGTTAGATCATCGAAACGTAAACGTTTAATTTAGTAAGAAAATGTAGTTTTCGAAAAAAATAACAAATTTCTTTCATCTTTGAAACTATTCAAAAAAACCTTTGGTCAATAACACTTTCTAATATTCAATTAAATCTGTTACTGACAGTTCGCAATAAGGTTCACATTGAGCTCACTGACTTCTTGGCAGTTTTATACAGTGAATACAGTGTTACAATTATTATATAATATATGAATTAATATGTATGACGTTGGTGAGCTATAAAATCTCCGATATGACAATTGAAATTCTAGAAAGGAAAAAAAACTGAATCATATCATAAAAAGACATGTTACGTTTGAGGTTTCTATTTTAAATCACGTTTTAAGATTACATATAATTTTGTCATTGTTATTGTAATACCATATTGATATATATATTATATCATGTCAGTGATTCGCTGTGTCTGTCAAGTTGCTTACAAGAAAATTCTTAAAATAAGATATATGTTTCAAAACTTCCACCAATTTATATGATTTCAGGAGGTGTTTTGGGAAAATTACTAATATGGCGGTGAAGACATTAGAGCAGAGGTTCACAACGCAAAGTCTGCGGCGAATTTAAAATTAATTAAAATAAAAACGATTTAAAATTTTAGAAGTACGGATAGACAGGGCTTAAATATAAAGTATTCGAATTCAAAATATCGAACAAAGCTTACAGGCTTTCACTTAGAAAATAAACCAGACAATAAATTAACAAAATATTGGAAATCCCATAATTCATGATATGCATTATAAGAGATGAGTGCTCTACCATTTCCGCTACAAAGTGTAGCATTGGACTCAATATCATGAATATGTCTACAAATCAAAAATGCGATATGTGGATATCTGCAATGTGAAGATTTATCCACGAGAATTTTCAGTCAAATTGCCATGAGGCATCCAATCCTATAATTTTGATTCTTAACAGATTTAGGATAAGAACTCGCAACCTCCGGTAGCAAACTGCACGTACTTATCTTTCGGCCGCCAGGAAATATACGGGTTAAAAACTAATAAAAATAAAGTTTTGAAAAATCTTTTAGTTTTCAATATCTAGACAAAATATATTCTCTGTAAATTATATCCGTCTTGTGCGTTCTCATCAATCTGTATCTATATATATACTATAAAACATAAAATACATGTGTGTATTCGTCTGTTACAAGAACAACTACCAAACAGTAGCGATTTCTAGATCATTTGTGTTACTTTCCAAATTTTCTTTAAATCAACTTTCTTTTAACAAATCTTCTGCTTTAAAATATGGCGTAGTGGAATAAGTTCACTTTGGAAATACCACCCTTATATAAAGCCATAAATCAATATAAATATAGCGTTCGTAACACAAAAGGTTGGTGTCTTCTGTTTGACATAGTTCAAATGGCGAAGGGCGAATAACGTGTGACAGAAGCACCAAGTGTCTTTGGAATGATGGGTATTAATTACATGCCATACCGCATCAAAGATCACACGTGTTGATAATTTCAATGCAAATATGTAAGCTGAAATGTCTAATAAGCGACGCGGGCCGTTTGCAAATAGAAAGTGTTACATTAGCAACATTTCTTGGAAGGGCGCATATTTAGAGACTAGAATTTTTGATAATATTAATGTAGATTCTATAACAATGGTTACCAAAGTTGGGGACATTCATCATGGGGTGGTGTTGGTCTCCAGGGATATATGAAACCATTGAAGATGTGTGCCATATGAAAAATTCTCTTGAATATACAGGAATATCAAGGAATCATCCAATACATTTATATATACAGTGTATCCTTGGTGTACGTCCTTAATATGTTTCATATCCTTGAATCCTTGGAAACAGAACGATTTTTTTCTATAAGTAATAAGGAAAATGATAAACCCATTCCTATGAAAAAAATCATGGTTTAAATTATTTTATATAAACCCATTAATGGATAATACGCTAATATATCACGATAGGATTTTTACATGGGAACCAATTTATACAATACACACTGCCTATGTGTTAAAGAATTTACGATATTAAAACACTGTTATTTCATTGATTCCGTTTAACGAAACTCACAAGGAGAGTGATGAAGAAAAATTCATTTCAGATTTGAGTCTCTCTAACATTAGTAAAAGTTACTAATTATCGATTGAATAAGTTTACTATTATTTTCACATCGTTCAATTATTTATTAC
Source organism: Rhyacophila evoluta (assembly GCA_022683975.1). Taxonomy (NCBI): domain Eukaryota; kingdom Metazoa; phylum Arthropoda; class Insecta; order Trichoptera; family Rhyacophilidae; genus Rhyacophila; species Rhyacophila evoluta. Next base: position 7,678 of record JAGVSQ010014368.1, read on the forward strand.
CTACATTTTTTAAATAATTAAATTGTATGTATCACTATTTTAATTTCGTTTTGTAATATAATAAAACCCACAGTGCATTTTGTTGGTCAAATCGAGCATGTTAATATTAAGCAATAATAATAACAATAATTGAAACATCCCATATCAATGAATGTTTTATTTGATATTTCATCTTATGTCGATAGATGGCCGGTCTTATAGTTTATTTCAAATACACGTCTTCTTCTTCTATATCCGCTCACTAAATGGAGCATATGGACACCACGTGCCGCCTCTAAGATTCTCTGTCGCCCGCCAGTATTCTTGCGTCCTCTCAGGTTATACCCGCATTCCGTAACTCCGCCGAATACATTCTGTAGATACTATTTAGCGACCTTCCAGGATGCTGGCGACCGGTCAGCTTAAAGAATAGGCAGGTCAGGTTTAGACTCTCTTGAGGCATCCGCAATATGTGGCCGAGCCAGGTCCAGCGTCGCAGCTTCATTTTGTCAGTGATAAGTGGCTGCATGGTCCGTAAACTACAAATACACGTAGGTTACCTAAATTTAGTAGATGTTGTATTTACAGGAAAAAAATGATTATGCATGTAAACCTGAACGTGTGTAGCCCCTTATAATGGTGTATATTATAATACATATAGATATATGCAAGGAAGCGAATTTTAAGCGAAACATTTATTGTTCCGAAGTATTACTTTGATAGTAGAGAATTGTTTGAATTTACACAATAAAAGATCTCAGAAAAATATGACTGACAACAGACCGATCTACCCCAAAACATAAATAAAAGATTTTTTTATTTAATACACATACATATTTTACCAGGGGTCGCTTGCTTCCTGGGGCACCTTCTCGGGTGTTTCATGAATAAATATTCCCCAAAACGGGTTAGCTACTGTTTTCGGGCCCAAATAGATTCTCTTATAAACACGGTATGTTGTGGTGGGCTATAACTGATAATTCCGAACCGGAAGGTAATCTAAGATCTGCGAGGTTACAAATTTACTTAATACAATCAAAATTCATTACTAAATATGATAATTGGCCACAGGATACAAAGTCTCCAGACATTGGGTGAGGTTAGGTCACTGTTTTTTACCATTTCCGCTAAAATGGTGGAGCATATGTATCTATCTACACAGTGTGAAAATTTTCGCTCCGGAAGTGGAATACAGTGTACTATCCGTGCTTATTCTGTGAAGGAGGGGTCCAGATAATTAAAAAATACTGATAATCCAAGCAATGGTAAATATTAATAATATTAATCATTTATCATTACCGAAGAATTATTGTTTTTCAGGTCTGGCCAATCCAAATTGCTATACGGGCTCTCACGCTGCCTTAAAATTTTTATTTCCTTCCAAAATGTATGGTTTATCGTTGTTTTTTTTTACACTTACGCCATCAAATTCTTGCTTCCTTACGAAAATTGAGATTTTCGTTTTTTTTAGCTTTCACACGTGAACTTATTTTACAACTTTCTTAACAGCCTTGTGATATCTCATGTGAAGTAATGTTTGAAGGTAAATAAGAGTATCATAAAAAGAATATAATACAATTTGCAATAAATATAGTTTCAACATTTGCCATAGATAATCCACAAACCGGATAACCAGCACCCGAATAATCGAGAGTACACAGTATATGTATCTCCGCAATATGAAGACATGTCTTGGCAGATCATTTTGCACGAGAATTGGTTGTCAGACAATTACTCAATCCAATGGACATACGAGTATAAGCCTGCATTTTTTGGATTTTTTTAAATATAGCCGATCGAACCCGCATTCTTCGGATGTAAGACACCCACGCAAACCTCTCAGCTACCGGGTTTCAAGAGTTGAATTTAGTAAAAAAAAATTTGGTGTATTTTTTTTTAATATTTGATAATTATCCATTGAATTCTAAACATTTGAATCTTATCAGAGCCATTCTTGATTGTTTTGAATAGTTTAGGAAATGTTAGGACGTTAAAAATTGGGGGAGAAATATAAATTCAGTAGATTAATATTGTAGATTAGACGCGGATTCAAAACTTCTAGCCTCGTTTTATAATACAAAGCATGTGGACTCGTAAATAATCAGATACCAAAATAAAATCTTCAAAAAAGTCAGGAAACTTTTTTGATATCAAAAAAATCACTAGGAGAGCGATTCAATGTAATGTGATATATTTTTAGTAAAAAGTGTAATAAACATGTTATAATATTTTTGAATGAAGTATAACAGATAATTTATATAAACGCAAAGACATTCTACGGTAAAATCGCAAAAAAAAACGTATGGCGGAACTGTAGTCTTGTTTTTCTTCTATTAATAAAAATAATAAATATCGCTATGATACTTTTTATGCGAACCGCTTGTTAAATTATTTGGTTCCCACCGCTGATGTGAGCATAAAAATAGAAAGTATACAATTTCAACAAAGAATATGATAAAAAGGTCTTTATTGTACTATAATATGACCAACGATAGCTAAGGCGTACGCTACCACTAAAATGTAATAAATAAGACATATCTTCTATCATATTCTTTCATAAATGACGTATGTTAGAGTCTTTCCTAACAGCTTTCTATCTTATATAAAAAGCTATACAATAATGAAATAAATAAAGTTTTACAGAATTTTCGTAACATATAACATCTTTACAATATATTTTATAAAAGAGAAAAAAAACGTATATTTTTTCAACGTCACGTTTATCGTTTAACGATATACTACAATACATTGAAGATGATTTTCTATAATAGCTTTAAAAAGAGGTATCCTACGACGAGGTAGGATGTTTCTTGTCAATAATGCTCGATATCAACAGAACATGGTAAGAACAGGAATTGTGCAGTCAAATGCACGCCTACCAAGGCCTTAGCAAACAGTTCTTTTGAGATACTAAGAGTGCTATGAGAGTAAGTTATAATAGGATTTATTGGTAGTATATTATATGTTCGCTCACCGCCCACATATAATG
>JAGVSQ010014369.1:0-10644 GCA_022683975.1 Rhyacophila evoluta
GCGTAAAAGTGAAACCGCGTAAAATGGGTACCGCGTAAATCGAGAGATGAGTGTACTGTATATTTTATTAAAAACATAACATCTAAATGTTAATAGATGGGACACTCAGAGCCACACCGTTGGAAAGAGGTCCCCCCTGTGCATATTTTTACTAAGTTATATTTTTAAAAACTTTTTTTTAGCCTTTAGTACTTTATTTTTTATAGTACAATCATGTTTTAATTATGCAAATATCAATGCTCGTATAAAACTCTGGCAATTTTTTTATATTTAAAAGGGCGCTCATTTGGTTTGGGTGCCTTTGTGCGGTGCACCGTCTCCACATTAGTACGGCCCTGATAACACTTAAGCACACACCCTTAACACTCGATACGATTATGATACGTCACGTCATTTAATACCAATTTATTTAAGAATATAATCTCAACCATCGACACCGCTAACATTTTCAAAACCTCTTATCGCCCCCACAAAATTTATTATCAGTGATTTATATTTATGTTTTGCAAATGAATAAATTACCCCCTAGCTTAAATCGTCCCTCAATAATGTTACATCGACAGCTTTAATGATAAGTTAAATACAGTAAAATTTTGTGAAATATTATGCAGTGAAAGCTACTTCTTGTGTTCACCATAGGACATGTAAATTTTGATAACAATAAGCAGGAGAAGGAAATACAATTTAATACAAATAATATAATTTACTTCATCCAAAACTACATATTGTATTAACAATTTTTTAAAGCATAACCAGCTGTACTATAATATTTAAATACATTAACAACTCAAAAAGAGTACTAATGAAAAACACTTAATTTGGATAATATATACTACTTTCTCTGTCATAACCGCTTCCTATACGAAGCATATGGCTACCACATGATACCCCAAAAATTCACTGTCAAAATTACATAGAATAGTTATACTATTTCTCACGCAATTAGCTACATATACTTTCTGCCGAACAAGAAAAATATGTACAGATATTTGCAATATAAAAACTAATCGTAGAAGATTTTTTCACAAGAATTGATTGTTAACCAAATTTTCGATGCATTAATTATTTTGTCCTATATTTCTGATATTTTTTTATAAATTCTGCAGCCGTAGGATTCAAATCCGTTACTTCTTTATATTGTATACATTATATTTATATTTCTCCGCTAGAGTAGAAGTTAAAGTAAGCGCCTTGCAATCTGGGGAATAAAGGTTCAATTCCCACATCTGCTGGATTTTTTAAATCCAAAATGTAGGACTGGATGCCCATTGGGTTGAGCAATTGTCTGCTAAACAATTCTCGTAAAAAATAATCTGTCAAGACGTCTTCACATTACAGAGGTCCTATCGAGTAAAACCATTTTTTATAAAATGTTAAAGAAATGTTTTTTTGACTTGTTACAGTATTGCACTATCACAGCGAATTATTGTCTGTCGTTTGTTTGAATGTGTTAACTCCTGAATATTCGAAAATGTATAGTGTTCTTCAAAGTTCTCTTGTTTTATAGCAATATGTATAGATAGAGCAGAATTTTTGAAATTTTACTCTAAAAAGCGGGCTACTTTCAAGAAATTTTATATTATTTGATTTTGTTTAATACCAACTGCTTGTGACAACAATATCCGATTGATAAATTTTCCGTGATTATAATATTTGGCTTCCACTGTACTTAATTAGTGTACTTAATTAGCAGTTACCTCATAATAAGACAAATTTATTGTAATTTTAAAATAAACATTTAAGCAAAATCAATATCTATAAATGTTATAAACTATACTATTTTACATAAGAATGTTATAATTTTATTGGATATAATTTTTTAATACTGTTACTATTGAATTCAGTGCCGCGCCGTGGGTAGAAGGCATCCTTGTGAAAAAAGTTTTCTGAACCGTCTGTTGTATAAATTTAATTTTTTTACACTCTAGCGTTTTATAAGAATTTTGATAAAGTATATTATTTTTATAGTATACTGTTTTAATTAGGCTAACATCATTGTGTGTAGAAAATACTGGCGAATTTGTTACATTTTTTTATAAAAAGGCGCACATCGTATTCAGGCGCTCTTGTGCGGTGCACAATCTTGACATTACCATGATGCGGCCCTGCTATTGATTGAATTTTCAGTATTGAATGAAATACTATTTAAAACTAATGATTATTTCATTTTTTTCTCATATATCTATTGTTTTCTGGTACCCCCTTTAAGACTTTCAATTTTTTAAGGCTACAATCTTTTGTATATGTGTATGAGTACTTTTTCTTCTTCCTCTACCATATTCGCTCCTTATTTGGAACATATAGCTGCTATATGGCATCTTTCGGAATCTCCTCTCAGCCGTCTTGTATCCCCTCAGGTCATGCCAATATCCCTTAGTTCCGTCGGTATTCCAGGACGCCGTTATCTCACCGGTTGAACGAAGAGACAAACAGGGTTAAGGCTTTCTTACAGTGCGTGCCGTAACCAATTCTGGCGTCACTACACGACTTTTAATGCGACAGGGATGCCCCGTCCACTCCCTTATCGTCGCTTTCTAAATGAACTCATACCCTCTCAACACCAGCTTTCCACGCAGCCATCTGTTCTCAAAGCTCACTATATGGTCTTCGTCAGGTACCATAATTTAAATGTACCATTCATGTACCAAAAAAAAAAATGGTACGAAATATGTATTTCAGTTGCATACAAACGAGATGGTTTACCTTACAACAAATTGTATAAATTTTAAATAATTATAATAAATCAATCAATTTTCATGAATGTTACAAAAGAACTTTTCTATGTTCGAAATTATTATACAATAAATTGTTTATAAAACTGTTTTTTTTAAATTTTATTTATTTTAAAAACATTGATATTAATTTGATGAAAAGAAAAATAAACTACTTTCCATGCAATACATTAAAATTCGAGCAATTAATAATATAAAAAAGTTTCATATAAATACAAGATAAAACAAGACTAAAACTCATTGTTTGCCCAGAATGATATTAATTCAATAAGTTATTTAAGAAAACCTGATAAAATTGATCTGATAGAATTGATTTTTCCTGGCTGCAATTTTTAAATGCCATATTTTTTTGAAACTTAAACTTTCAGCTTAAGTCCTTTTGATAGAACGTGTATTAAGTTTTGCCACGTTGGTCTAATCTACAATGGTTAATAGTGACGATACAATCACGTGGGGGTCTTTTACGAGCGCGTGTACCATGAAATGGTTTGTTTTTTTAAGAGTTCAGGATTTATAAGTTTGCTCGAAGATGAATAATGAGATATTTTTTGAAGACTAGTTAGATACCAGATACTAAATTCACAAAAGAGGACGTTTTTTCATTTGAGCTGGGATCCAGAAAAATGCTACATGACCAATATTACAAAGTTAATGTAAAGCATTGTATTTATTTTATGCAAATTTATATATTTAATTATAATATTGTATTTCTAAGCCATACATTATATATTATTACTACATCAAAACAATAAGTAATTAGAATTTAATCCACATTATCCAATATCCATCTCATATAATGGTAGACACTTGTATATACCCCAGGAGTTTCGCTTCCGCAGGAAACCGGTCCGAATGAAACGATACCAATCAAGTAATATTGTGGAAAGACAATGCCATCATATATCTGCAAGTGAAATAACAACTTAATCAATGGACGGTGAAAAGGAAAAAGGACGTAACCCGCACAAAATAAATATTACAGGATGCAGACAAAACGTCCATTTAATGATTTTGAACTCAAGTTCATCTTAAAGGATTTCAATACTATTATATATATTATAGATCGTATTACCAGTGTGTTTATAAAAGGTTAATTTTTATTTATTGGCCATATGCGTCATAATTGCTAGTTAAGCCTCTTATTTCTGCTATAAAGTGTCTCTCTAGATTCTTAGAATATTAAATAAAAACATAGATTTCTATTGTAGCGAATTTCAAATAAAACCAAATGAAGCTGGAAGATTTGCAAATACATGTATGAGACAGTCGAGAAATTCTTTTAGCGCATTCCACGTACAACATATTAATGCTCTTTTGTAACCTTGATCTTGACTATTTGCTTAATATAATTAATCACTTATTTAATGTAATAGTGTTTAGAAGTACTACGTCTTTAATTATTGTCTTCAAATCATACCATTGTTTCAAAATATAAACCGTGAATACGGTCACAGATTATTTATAAAATAGTTGACTGTTACTGTACAAATAAGTCCAATTTCAAGGATTTCTACCTTCATAAGAGGTCCTCCAGAATCTCCTCCACAAGAATCTTCGTCTATTTTTCCACCAGCACAAATTTGTCTCTCAGTAATTCGCACCTAAAAAGGAAGAAAAGGACTTAATCAAAAACACCAATAATCCTTTAAATCCATTAAAATAGCCAAATATGACTTGATTACTAAATCGTATCAAAATTAAGAATCTTGACATTGAACAGTCGAAATATATATACCGACTGTGGAAAGAGAAAAAGACGTAACCCAAGCAGATCAAATTTTACAGGATGCACAAAAAACGTCTCTCAAGATTTTAGACCAATACTTATTGGATATACACTAGGGTTTTACTAACGGCGTATCGCAGTTTTTTAAATAAATTTTATTAGAAAATAAATTTTAAGACACTTCTATCTATCCAACCGCATATATCAAGACAGCAAATATATCGACTCTAGAAAAAAAGGACTTAGCCCACACAGAACAAATTTTACGAGACGCATACAAAACGTTTATTCAATGATTTTAGGCCAATGTAAAAATAATTAATAGACACAACACTGAAGTGCATTAAGACGAAAATTAATGTTTTATTTGCCCAATCTGATGTTAATTTAATAAGTTATTAATAAAAAAAACATTAAAATTGGTGTGGTAGAATATCTTGTTCTTGGTCGCAAATTGGAAAATCCATCCTTTTTTCAAACGTGAAAGCTAAATTCATATACTAATACAGCATTTTCAGCTTATGTACTTTTGATAGAATGTGCATTATGTTGTATACATTGTGATTATCGAAACAAAAACTGTATTGTAAAAACTAGGGTTACCTTATTTTCCCTTTCCACAGTCGATATGAATACACACACGCATATTTCGACAATATTCTATTTTGTAAATAAAAAGTGAGAAAGACTTGTAAAATAGAATTATAAGAAGGCTTGACAGTAAATTTAGGATTCACTAAAAGTTAATTAACACTTTAAATTTACAAACCGAGTTTTTGTAATATTTAACACAAGTGTCGTGTGGAAGCAGAGGTACAGTAAGAGTCTGGAGGATGGTAGCTCGTTCCATCGTAAACATATCCATGATACCCCAGCCAGCCACTTCAGCACTGCCGTCAAGTTTCTTACCGATGGATCCAGTTGGTAGGCAGATAGGAAGAACCCATCCTAAAACAAGTAAATTGACTAATGTTGTAGATGCTGATGATACAATAATAAGACAATTTTAATATATTGATTGTTCAATCTGCAAACCAGCCAACCCCATTTGAATCAAATGATCAGGAGCAACAAAAAACTTCAGTAAATATGTAAGTTGGTTATTATGTAAGTTACGGAGTTAGCTGATGTGTGCAGGTGATTTTACGTATTTCAATTTTGTTGTGCATTTTGTGCGTTCTGTGTGCGATATAATAGATACAGCTGAAGAAAATGTCATCAAAATCCGTTTTTTGACCATAAGTGGAATTAGCTGGTTTGCAGATTGAACAATTGATATTCTAAATGAGACATAAACCTGTGTATCCGAGATACCAAAAAAAAAAAAATGATGAACTATGCCCCTTTCTAATGTGAAGATTCATATGCTCCATTATTTCGATAGATTTATATTCGCAAGAATTTTTCGTAAAAAATAGCGTCAAACTTACTTGGTATCAAATCCTGGACTTTTTAAACTAGTAAATTTAACTTTAAAGTTTAAAAAAAGATGGGATCTCAATTTTGCCACCAGGAAAAAAGACTTCTATCACTTAATTTTCATAGTTTTTTCTTAATTGTTTTTATACCATGCTCGCTACTAAAGTGGAGCATATGAATCCACACAGTTTGAAGCTACCCACTTCGAAAGTGAAGTATATGGATCTCCGCAATGTGAAAACGTCTTGACAGATTATTTTTCACGATAATCATTTGTTTGACGATTGTTCAACCCAATGCACATCCAGTTATGTATTTTTGGATTCTTATCCTACAGATGAAGAATCGAAACCGCATCCTCCGGACTGCTAGGCGCGCACGCTACCAACTACGCTAACCGGGGAGACATTTCTTAAATAACATTTGATATTAAATTAGCTAAATAAAACACCAGTTTTAGCCTACATTACTCCAAGATTGTGTTCATTTAATATTTGATTACCTCAAAATCATAAAATAGATTTTTTTGTGCCCCCAGTTTATTTTGTGTGGGCTTATCGTTTAAATCACCAAATAATTAAGTATTTGTAAAATAATAATAATAATAAAATTGTAAAAATGTTTCTCTCACCATTGTATTCCACTTTTCCATCCAATAGTATGAGTCCTATGTCATTATTCATGGCCGGCTGATTGAACTTCCTGTGCCACATTATTTTTGCTGGTACAAAGTCCTGGTGCGCATCAGAGCATACTCCATTGACGCAGTCTTCATCGCTTAGAGTGTCATAATCACCTAACCTCACCATCACTCTTCATAAAATCACACTATTATTGTCAGAATTCAAAAATTAAACTCCCACCAGATATGAGTATTCGAAATATTTTTGATATAACTATATACTATTTTTCGACATACCAAACTAGGTAACTTTTTTTTATACATAATTGTAATACAATTTTTTTTTGATGTTCCTCGCTGTTATCACGAGTAAAAATATACGGATTTTAGCAGTTAAAGGGTTAAAAAAGGATACTTATATTTTTTAATTTCCTAAGCAGATGTATTGTATTAATTAAAATCTACTTGATGGAACACCATTTAATAACAGTTGAATAAGTTTATTCAACATCATTTAATAAATAAATATGTTAATCTTTTTTGATTGACTGACACCGTAGGCTACATAATTCGTACAAGATAGGCCGGGGCTACGATAGCAGAGCGTCGGCAGAGGAGATGAAAAATTGCTATAAGTAGGTGAGCGAGCAAGTGAGCAAGTTCGGCAGCCGGAAAATACGTTGTCGTCACAACAACTTGTTCATTTGCTCACTTATCTATTTATAGTTATTTTGTATCTCCGCTGCCGTTACTCTGTAGCCGTCGCGTCTATCGTAGTTCCGGCCTTAAGAGTAAAACAAGGCTATTACTTGTTGGTGAAGTGCGAGAAAGAAAGCGAAAACATAAAACACTTAATACAATTAATGTGTTAATCTTGCGGGTAAACAGTTTGAACAATTTTAAAGTCGAATGGGTTTGGAGATTTTTATAAAAATCGTCTTTTATTATTCATTTAGGTTGATAGGTCATATTGATCATCACCTTTTAAATGAAACAAGCCAAATGGTTGGTGAAGGCCTCCCGGAGCTTTTAAAGTATTTAAAAAATATAATACTTACAATCTCATACCCGCTGTTTTCAGACAGTGCGCTGCAGTCAGCACGTATTGTTGACTGATAAGGGAACCACCGCACTTAAATGATGGGACAGTATCTTTGATCGCTAAAATTATTTTACAACATATCATCAAAAATCAAAAAAAAAAAATATGGCCCTTGATTTTGAAATTTGAGGCGCGTTGAAATGAACGTAAATTTACGATCTCTATCTGATCTCTATCCAACTCATGTACAATGTGATGCTAAAATGTGTCAACGGTAATGTGTAGGCTGATATTTTTTTATGACTCTGAATATTTTACGACTCGAAATGAACGTACACAAATAATAAAAAAATTAGTGACAATTAATGCCGAGAAGTTGGCCTGAGCGGCAAGCGGTAAGCTTCAAGTGGACACAAAACACATATTATATGCATTGCACAAGATGGGACAATTCTCAAAATTTCATTGAATATACAGAGATTACAAATTAAAAACTCATTTCGACGCGTATTATGTTTCAAAGTCAAGGACTATAAATTAGATTAACTTATCATCGCCGCTTGCCGCTCATCGCTCAACGCGTATCATATTCGAGACCTTACACACTGGCCTGACATAAAACATCTTTCAAATAATATAAAGCAAAATATTTCTAACAAAAAATAAACGATAGTAAATATGTTTTTCTTCACACATCTGTAGAATTAAAGTTTATATTTTTAATTTGCTATAAAATTTTTCATTTTGTTGAATAAATATTTGTATATTATCATAAAATGAGTACCAACATGATGTATTTTAATGCAGTAATATACTTAAAAGTTATTGTATCAAAATTCTTCAACTGCCTACGTTCGACGAAGAAAACATTTGTTATTAATAACTAATCAATTATTGTTCCTATTTCCATTTTTTTAGATTCATTTGAGTTATCTTCTCCATCATTACTGCACTAAAACACATCGCGTTGGTACTCATTTTATGCATAATTTTACGTTCTATAACTTATTGATTTGATGCGTCATTTTTAAATTATTCTGTAAAAACTAGAAAACGCCCCATTTTAGGTTACTTTTATCTACCTAGCGAATTAAGCTCACCTCGGCGGAGAAAGAAAACTTAGGATAATCGTACTGAGTCATACTTAACCGATTAAAAACGTAAAACCTTTACCCTGAATTAATATTCGTTTTAACTCCCCAGCAACTGGCCTATAAGATGTTGTATTATAAATACAATATTGTATTATATTATTAATACATAAATAAAAATATATAAATCTTATATTATTGTATTTTTTCACGATGTCCGTTCCGAAAGTGGAGCATATTGATCATTGTACCTGCATATGGACTACACTGTAGAGATCCACATGCAGGGGCATGGTAAAAAATAATAAGCCATACTTATATATCCAAGCCTTGCTATCCATGGATATTGCCCCAGGGTTGCATCAGTTCCTCCTATGATTCTGTCAGAAGAACTTTCTCCGCAGTCAGTATCTTCTTCTTTCAAGAAAATGTTCCATCCCGGATGGGAACTGATCGGAATTTTGGATATTCTCTCCATATTATTTGATGAAACAGCTTCGTTCTCATTGTCCTCCACATCGAGACTGGTAAAGTTTGTTTTGATTCTAAACTCTGCAAGATAAATTTAGATCAAGTTCATTAGATTAATATATTTAAAATAGTGAAAATATTAAAAATACTAAATAAATACTTTTTGAAAAGACATAATAAAACATAGTAAAATAATATATAAAACAGCAAAAATAATAAAACGAAACGAGAAGTAAAGCATATGGATCTACACAGTATGAAGATATCCGCTCCGAAAGAAGAGTATATGGATCTACGCAATGTGAAGACACGACTTGACAGATTATTTTTCACTATAATTAGTTGCCAGACTGTTGCTTAACCCAATGGGCATCTAGTCCTACATTTTAGTTAGTATACGTAGATTTTTATTCCAATGATACCTACCTATACTATAATTACGTGAATTAAGTATAAAATGTCTTCATATTAATTTCTGTGTTAGTGTGAGCACTTCAATGTATGCGCAGATGTCATGTGAGCACTTGCCATGGGAGCAGTTGTCTGGTTACCTAATATATTGTTCTCAATCTGTAATTATTGTAAAATATATTATACATACCTGCATTAGTTGAACTGATAATATGAAAAAATAAGAGAAACTTTAATAAATGCAACAGTTTTAATTTGTTAAAATAAGTTGATAAATCGATTCGGGTCATTTTTGACATTGTTCTGTGTTCTACAAATTTTGTTCTGCACGGTTCTTGTTTTGTAGAGAGATGTATGACGAATTTTTCAATCAATAACCTATTCGATAGAAAATTTTACTAATAATAACAATGGAATACAATATTATGCTTATACAAAAGGTGTTTTCCGAGCTTTATTTTTACTAGAAATATGTTATATCAATCTTAAAGTAAAGAGGTATATCATTATTAATTATATAAATAAAGAATCGTCGTCTTCTGTTTCACGCTATCATACAATTAGCAAATTAAATATTTTGTTTTGTATAGTGTTTTCATTTTTTTTAAATATATAACTTGTTCTGTTTGAAATACGAGTATATAGATCTATACAGTGTGAAAATATCCACTCCGAAAGTGGCGTATATAAATTTCCGCAATGTGAAGATATGTCTTGACAGTTTATTATTTTTTTCTCGAAAATTGTTTGTCAAACAATTGAACAACCCAGTAGGAATCTATTCCTGCATTTTTGATTATTTTAAATCCGACAGATTTATTTATTTATTACATATTCTAACATTATAAATTACAAGTTTAATACGTTAACTACACGATATGCATATATGTATGACGAAAATATCAAAAACATATTGAAATATAAAAAAAAAGAATAAAGAAAGAATTACAACAAATATATACAGAAGGAAAAGAAGAGTGTCTACCAAGTAAGTTAGACAGATCCTTTTCTGATAATGTATATAAAAGCATCCATCTAAGCTCGCTCTTACCTAGGTGGAAGATATCAATATTTTAGGCAATCTCGTTAAACATCACCATTGCTCTCCGCATTGACATGACTACTGGCAG
>JAGVSQ010014370.1:0-10643 GCA_022683975.1 Rhyacophila evoluta
AAATTTCAAATACTTCGCGCGTACCCTAAAATTCTTAAGGGATATGTGACCAATAGTATAACAATTTATTTGATTACATTGTTTCAAACCTCAGTGTGTTGTTATTATTGAATGCATCATACATTATACACAATTATAGTCATTTCCGAGTCCGCGCGCGAACTTTTTGAAACGCCAATGCGTGTGATGTGAGTGTATTAGTGTGCTGCTAACTTGAGACATATTTCCGAAGTCCTTTTCCTTCATTTTTACCTAATTTAATTCAAATCCATCTTTTTCAGTTTCAGGCATCCGTATCTGCATTTATTTAATATTGCATTATCTAATTTTTTTTGTATTTCATAATTTCATTTTAGATGTCTTATCAATTGACTTATCTCCCTTTCAACTAATCTAGCAACTCAAGCAATGAATAACTTAAAGTGTTTCATTGACTGGATATATATATATATATACCTGATGATCGTAAGGTTTTTCGTCAATTAACTCTGGAGCCATGTAAAGGGGTGTTCCTTTTATCGAGGTCAAAACATGTGTGCCTGTTGTCATGTTCCTAGCCAAGCCAAAATCACAAAGTTTTGCTTTTCCACTGGCGTCGATAAGCACATTTTGAGGCTTCAAATCACTGAAATAATACATTAACTAATTGATATTTGCACACACATTATCCAATAGATAATTTATTGGAATCCACAGACAGTGATAAATAATGAAAGAGAATATTGCCTGAATTTCGATAATGACAAATTAAGTTCGTTAAGAAAAAAAAAAATGGAATCATAAAAAATGGCAATTTTCAAATTATTGTCTATAGATACCTGATTTTCATTTGCTGTCTAACATTTAAATAACAACACTTCACTTATCATACAGTGTAAACTATTTCTGTTATTCCTTCATCTACATTCATCTAAATGTCAATTGCATTAAGCACTGTCAATTTCTTATGTTTCAATTATGTATTATTCTTCGCTAAGGTCATTATGTGATTGGTAAAAAATTGGAAATTAAACTAATATTTACCGATGCAGTACTCGATGTGAATGCAGATAATACAACGCAGATACCAGATCCCACGTTAGCACTTGAGCATCAGCTTCTTGAAGACATCCCTCCTTTCCTAGAACTCCATGAAGTTCTTTCACTGCAAATTCTGTTACTACAAAAAGATCGGAATCTGTGTCAAAACTTTCAATCATCCGAATAATATTCGGATGCCTCAAATGCTGTTGAATGTCACATTCTTGTCTGAGATTTTTAAGATCCTTTGACGAACGGCCTTTCTAGAAATGTAAAAATATACAGCATAATGATATTGATAATAACGGTTATGTAAGACAGACAGGAAGACATATTAATTATAAGTCCCCATAGTATATTGAATTGTTACTATAAATATTTTGTATTTTGAGATACCTTCCGAATGACTTTTAGAGCGAATATACCATCGGTTTCCTTATTTTTTACTTTGAAAACTTTCCCAAACGAACCCTCTCCAATAAAGGACAAAACCAAATACTTATCCATATTTATAAGTTATTTATTCATGTTAATAAAACTAAGGTTATGAAACAAACAAACGGACAAAAACAATGTTGTTTAGTTTTGGTTACAAAGAAATGCTGAAGTTTTGACATTTGAAGTAGAACTTGTTTTTACAGTGCCAATCGTGGCTGGAAAAAAACCTCTATAAAGTATTGGGTATACTGTATCATACAGGGTCACAAAACTAAAAAAAATATGGCTTAGCGGAAATTGTACGAGTTAATGCACTGAATTAATATTGAAAGCGTCGATTTGATTTTCAAATGAACTATTGCATAATTTTTTTCAATATGAAGATAAATACGTTTACAAGATTTGTAATTTTTATGAATCTTTGGCTTTTAGCTAATGCGTTGGATTAGATAATACATAATAGACTTTGAATTATCTAACATAGAGTAACAAATTAAAAATAAAATAACTTGTATCGAACTGCGGGGCTCCAAATATATTTCATATTATAATTAGTGCAACAATTCAAGGTTGTCAGTGACTTTCAGCAATAAATCAATTTATCCATTGCTATCTAGTTTAACTATTTAATTTAATACGCTGAATAAGTAACAGTCATTATCAACACTGATCTTTATGCATTGCTGATCTTTTTCTCAATGTATTATTGTATATAAAAATAACTCAGAATTTTTCATTCTAAGACAGTGGCAGATTTATCTACAAGTGCATAAGACGCATACCCCTGCACAAAGGGGGCTCCAAATTGAGGAAGTATGAAATTTGAATTTTCAAGATAACGCGAGACATAAAAAAAACGATTGCATCTAGTGCATAGAAGCCTTATAATTAAATTACGCCTAGGAACGCCCGAGTGCCAAATCCGCCACTGTCCAAAGATATTCTTTTAAGTAATGTGTCATAATTATATCCTAACCAGTAATATTATTTGCTGACTGTTAATTTTTGATATTCTGTCACTTTTAATACAGCAACCATATATTATACAGTTTACCATAACCCTAATTAATAGGTAAAATATAAATATTTAACCCTTTCCTCCCCAAAAATGGATTATCTATATATATACATATTACTACACATTTTTGTAACAGATTAATAATTTCTCGGGATAATGTGTTGTCAGTCGATAGGTCAACTCATTAAACACGCGGGTTTGAATTTTTAAATTGAAAAAATCTCAAACAGCTACGGTATTTAAGCGTATGACTTCCGACATGAAAACGCGCGCGTTTATCAATCGGCCACCAAAACGATATCATTTTATAAACAATAATAACGAAATTTATTGGATTTTCTCAACATTAAATAATGCACATTTTCTTAAAGAAAAACAATGTTATTCTTATCAATCAAATTCAAATACTATTGCTTAAATTGAAATATTATGTGTAAATAATGTGTTGTTTTTTTAATTAAGAAAAATGTGTTACCTTAAGGCAGTGGCTTACTATTTCTCATAGAATTCCACTGTCATAATTATAATGAAGGAAGGGGAAGGGAGGGGGGAGGGGAATAATATACCTAACTATGCTCTCAAGTAGGTGGGCACTTATTTTTAAATTTGTACAGCAGTATCCTGTTTCAAACGTATGAAAATCATTTTACAGCTAGACAAACACATTAAAAATAGTAATAATATTAGAACAATAGAAAGTTTATCGACTTGGCGAATTGTTTTGGTTTTCTTTCGTTGGCCGTGTTGCGAATTTTCCGGACATTAATAAACATGAACGGCTTTTCACGAATTAGCTCGAAAGCAGTGCTGTGCGTATACTAAAACGTAGATAATTTAAATTAAGATTGATATATTATAAAACATGTTTGATAAAAATAATAATTTATAAAAATCACATTCGCTATGACTAAAGAAATTTTGGATCTATCAAATGTGAAGACTGATCTTGGATTTTTATTTTTCACGAGAATTTAAGGTCAAATAATCTCTCAATCTATATGGCATTCAGTTGTGAAGCTTTAAATTTAAAAAAAAATCATACATCTACAGAACTTAAGCGCGCGACTTTCAAACTTAATGTTAGGCTGACAACAAATTTCTCGATATAAAAATGAAATAAGCGGATGGTATTGAGATAAAAATATACTTTGAAACAATGAGTATTCACCTACCCTGTTTCTACAATAATCGTAAAACATTTCCAATAGTTTTTTTCTCCACAATCTTCTTCTTGATATTTAAGAGTTTTAAGAAAAAAAAATAATGCTGAATGAGCCATGTATAATTTAATACCTTTGTCATTTTACTTTAGCGGGAAAAGGGTTAGCTTCTATAGCTCATTGAGGATAAGACATTAAAATCGAAGATATATAATCTAGTCAAATGGACCGTAGAGTTAAGGGTTTGTTGCTTTGAAATTCTTTCCAAAAATGTTGGTTGGTTTATGAATATTCATATTTTATATTCAGGAGGACTGTTAGGTGGTAAGCCACTGATTGAAAAACAGCGTGAAGATCCCAGACGCGCGCACAAGTTACTCTTGTTTATATTGAAGCAGTAATAAACTGTTTCAGTTACGACATTCTAATGTTGTTGAAATAATTTATAAATGGACTATAAATACCACTAGCTAACTGGTGGCAGTATTTATAACGGCAATGGTATGGTGGAGATTGCAAGCATTGAATACGAACACCGACAATAATCTCACGTCCAAGAGAAAAAAAAACAAAATAATTCGCAGTCTTCACGACGGTTGTTTCGTAGTAATTTTTCATTTACTGATTTGGCAGAGATTTGGAATAAAGAAAAAATAGACAATTGTTGTTTTTAATAATATATTTCAAGTTGCGACGGTGACTTGGTCATTGTAGATTAACTTTTGTCTGATCGAATTAAAAGATTTTTTAAATGATTCGGCGTTTCTATCTTTATCTATGTCCTACTCATAATTATTGGAGTAGAAATAATATACGATTATTTCAAGAATATCCGACAGCAGATAATCCTCGTCGTACCAGACCATGATAGCATTGTGTAGATCAATGTAGAATAGTTAGTGTTCAGCACCCTTTAGGATGGAAGAATCCGGTTTTCTTGAAAAAAACCAGGTCAAATTGAGACCATCTTGAGGCATTCACGCTTCGTAGCCAAACCAACTAACTAGATATTGTACCTTTGATTTTTGAAAGTTTTCACCAACAGACTATAATAAATATGGTGTATTTTGTTGCTATATATTTTTTTTTATATACCATGTTCGCTCCCAATATGGAGCATATGGATCTACTCAGTGTGAAGATATCCACTCCGAAAGAGGAGTATATGGATCTCCGCAATGTGAAGACGTTTTGACAGATTATTTTTCACGAAAATTGTTTGTCAGACAATTATTCAACCCAATGGGCATCCAGTCCTGTATTTTTCGGATTTTCAAAATCCGACAGGTGGGGATTCGAACCCGCATTCCCCGGATCGCTAGGCATGCACGCTACTAACTACGCTACCGAGGAGACCCCGTTGCTATAAGCAGTATAAATAAATTGACTACGAGATAGATTTAAATTGCTTAAATTTGTTTGGCATGTAAAATTATCAGTTACATATAAAATCGAGCCGTTTTCGGCTTTAGCGATTTTCGCTGTTTTTTTTTACAAAATCAGTTCGAAATAGATATCTCCATATACTAGCAAAATATTGTTAGGAATGCAGCAGCCAAAGTAATAATTTATGTATTTTTCATTTTTTCGTATGATTTATGTTTTAAATTTCGTTAAAAAATTGACGAAGCAAAACATCGTAAGCGTCATAAAATTTTATGCTTACGACCTTTTGCCAAAAACAGCTCGATATAATACAGGACTAATTAGCAACAAGCTTGAAGTTCTTTAGGACTTCCCAACGAATTCCTAATTGCATTTAGAACTGATAAACCTAAGTCCTTTGCGTACTGAAAATTGATTACACGTACTTAATTATGCTTATCTATGTAGGTTATATATGTATGTATTCAATAATATCAACGTTTCAAGTAAATATAATTGTAAATGTAAATATATTATATGGCACATTTGAATGATTGAAGTGTTTTTGTTTCAATGGCCAAGTTTTAAATAATGAGAAAAGAGTTCAAAAAAACCTAAATGGCGAGTAATGTTGCCAAGTAGTAATGTTTTTAGCGCAACAATTTGGTATATTTTTGCGTGATAATGCATCTGTTTACTTTGCATTCCAAAATTACTCATTCAAGTAGATAATGACAATGAACAACTGTTTGCACCTCGCCATGACAGCGCGACGGGCGGGAAAACTTTTTTTTTATTTTTGCATTGTTGTTTTTCAGTATATTTTTTGCCAAATTCAGTTGACCTAATAATGACTACTACGGAACATTATTTACGCCTACAAAAAAGATATGTATATACATTCGACATATATGTATGTTGAATTTGTAAACTTCTACTATTATTAATATAATATAATATGTATGGGAAAATCATTCTGAAGGTTTACTAAACTGAGTGTAGACTTACACAGTTAACATAGAATTAATATTATCAGACCAACATTGTATAATGTATACTGATATCGGATACTTCTTCTTCTATATCCGGTCCCTAAGTGAAGCATATGGATACCACGTGCGCATCGACGAATCCATGTCACATGCCAGTATTATTGGGTCCTCCCAGGTCATACGTGCATCCCGTAACTCCGCCGAATACATTTTATAGATAGTATTTAGACTCACTTGAGGCATCCGCAATATGTGGCCGAGCCAGGTCCAGCGTCACTGCTTCACTTTGTCAGTGATAAATGGTTGCATGGCCCGCTCTCTTATCTTTTCATATCGGATACATTAAATGAATATTTACGAAAATTAATTGCTCACTAAGAATATGTTATTATAGGCTCGGCAAGAAAGTAATTTCGGTGTTCGCAAATATGAATGGCGTTATGTTTATTTGAATGACTATCAGTGCTATGATTTTTCTCAAAGGAATCATATTCTATCAAGACAATGCAAGGCCTCACACATCTTTGATAACTCGCAGATTTAAATTACTAGAGCTAGATTCAGAAGTGGTGTATCTGTATAAATTGAATCCTTGGTGGAAGATTAATAAACACACGGGTATTATTAATCGTTAGAAACCAGGGGTCATTGATTAAAGTCCTGTAGCTGCATAAGAATCAACTTTTTTTCTGTTTATTTAAAAGTCATATGGGCAACATGAATTAGACAATACGCTCATAACCAACATCATAAAAAATACAAAGGCTACATATGCTTTCGAGAGGACACAGTAAATAAAATTATGAAAATGCTTGGCGCCTTTATTAAAATTAAACATCTGTTTGTATTGTATATATTTTGAATACCTATGAAAAAATATGACTCTTAGATATATATAATAATATTATAATAGTCTCTAACATCAAATAAGCTTATATCATCGCATCCGATATAAAATTTGAGCTGAGAGTGGAGGGATGAACTAAAAAAAGCATCTAATATACATATTCGTATACTTCCACATTTTAATAAGGTAATACTGGGCCTGTCAAATCTAACCGAGTTTTATTTAGGCTTTGTTTGAATGATTTTTCAGTGCAATAATTATATTAGCTTTTCTTTAAATGCTCTGGTCTTGGTATAATATTCACGGTCAAATATGTGGTAAAATCAGGGTGTCAATCACATCCTCTTTGAAAGTCATCTTTCAAGGAAACACATACACATATTGCTTCAATCTTCGGTTAGACCAATTAATAATATCAAGTAGCTAGAGTGACAACTTCATATTTTTTCGCTGTCGAAAAATCTCATCACACACCGAGATGTAAGGCATGCTTCTATCAGTTTCATATTGTAGATATCCTCTATGTATTATTAAACTAATATGGATTCTCAGTTTTAATGGAAGAAATGGTTTCTATATTAACTATAGTTAATCCTCATTGAACGCTTTACGTATGTTACATTATATCAGTGCTTCCCAACTACTTTCATGTCACGACCCCCTAAGTCTGGAAGAATTAATTCCCCCCCCCCCTCCAATTTTTTTTATAGTTCAAGATTTATTTGGCAATAATTATTACAATTATAATATACATATTTATATTCAGCACAAAATTATAGGAACTTCCTTAAAAACATTTTTTTAAATAAAAACTATGGACACATGAAACAATTTAATGCGATAAATGAGGTCGATGATGCTAACTCGCAAAGTATCTTCCAAAATCTCCGTGGAAAGGCATGGCCTTTGCCTTTTTTGAAATATAAGTAATGAAGAAAATGCTGTTCTGTTTGTACTTTGTACTGAATATTTTCACGGCCCCCGCGAGAAATCCTGCTGCCCCCCAGGGGACCGCGGCTCTCAATTTGGGAAGCACTGCATTAGATTATAGTATGCACCCGACAAGATGCAAAGACGCGTTGGGTATAGTAGAAAATACCATTATTTATTCAAAACTATTACAATAATCAGCCTATATTTCAAGTGTAAAGTTTCTTAAAAACAGAGTCATCTTTATATCCTGGAACCAGTGCCGCGCCATGGGTAAAAGACGCCCTTATGGAAAAAATTAAGCCATCTGTTTAGACATTTTCACCGACTAATAACTTGCATGTTTTGAAGTATTTCACATGCACATCTTATTTTAATATAGTATATATTTTTAATCTGTCTCCCCGACTAGTGTGGTTGGTAGCATACGTGCCTGCCAATCTGCGGTACGCGAATTCAAATCTTCATCTGTTGGATTTTAAAAATCTACAAAAAATGAAGGACTGGATCCCCATTGGGTTGAGCAATTGTCTGAAGAACAATTTACATGAGAAATAATCTGTCAATACGTCTTCACATTGTGGAGATCCATATACTCTACTTGGAGTGAATATCTTCATACTGTGTAGACTCATATGCGCCACTTTGTGAGCGAACATGGTATTAAAAAATATATATATTTTTTAATTATGGAAATATCAATCCACTTAAAAATTCTTGCTAATTTATTTAATTTTTCTTATAAGCATTAAAAGCGCCCATTATATTCAAGCACCCTTGTACGGTGCACAATCTGGAGCACAACGAGGTTCTGACTGAAACAATTTATCAAGCCTAATACGCGTATATTTTTGATATAAATAAATTATCAAATTTAACATCCCAGATTAGTTTTATTCGCAAAGCTCAGTTATATTATATTATACATGTTTTATTATGTAGGTATTTATTTGGCTTTATAAACACCTGGCAACCCTAATCCGGGTTGTTCTCTATTCTTTTTTTATCCTTCCTCTGAAGTTCCCGAGCTAGATTTTATTGTAGTGGCATTACTGCTAATTTCACAGCACTGCTGGTTGCGCTTTCCGACTTTCCCGCGCCCCACTATCGACACATCGCTTCACTTCATAGCCGCCATACTGTTTTCCGCGCCTCAGAATTGGCTTATTTTTATATTATGAGAATTAATGGCGATCGTAAATAATGGCACGCTTAACTTCAGTAAAGGCGTTCATTTCAAACGAATCGACACAAAGCTCGATCACACATTGTTGAGGACTATTTTAGGCGTTCTCATAATAATAATATGTACTTTGCAGGAATTTAAAACAGTTCCGGATTTTTTGGGCGACTCACATGCCTCTCGAAGAAAAAACTAATTAAATCACAAATCAAATATTTCAAAGACAAATGAACGATTGAGAAGCCACTAAGAAACTTTAAAATAGATTTATGAATAGTTTATTCCATTGTATCGTCCTATTATGCATTTTCTTTTTAAAAGAAAATAATTATTTACTGTATACATTTGCACTATTTCTCCTGAATGTGGAACATATTGGTTTTCACCGTATAAAGACTTATTTTGGTAGGTTATTTTGACGAGAATTAGTTATTAGTCAATTGCTTATTAGATTGGGCATACATTCCTTCAATATTTTAAGATCACAATATGGCTATGGACTTTGAATCCGTGATCTCCAGCACTGAATTACGCTTGCTTAATCTTCAGACAATGAGTTGACGACGGCATATAACCGAATGGTAGATATATAATCGCTTAAACTTAAAATTGATCCATTGGTCAACGTATACATTTTTTTTGTAACTCCAGTTTCAAATAATTCACAAGCGTGTATCCCTATCCACTCATTTCTTTGAGTATGTAATATAATGATGGATAATTTTCTACTTTTCCTCAAGCATGTCGAAGAATATGGGTCTTCACGTTCGGCTTTTTGATTCCAACACCTGATAACCGATTTTATTTAAATTTTGTTAGTGCTGCATTATAGTGTGTAAACTATTTTTGAAATATAGTATGGAATCAGTCTCAAAGCTTTTAGTTTATTAAATTTTCATGTGTTGAACTACGGTTGAACAAAGTTTATTATCGTCCTGAAAACTTTGTGTTAAAACAAGGTGTATGGCTTATGCTCCACATTTAATATCATCATTAAATACTTTTATGGGGCTTTCTATGCGTGAATCCTTGATCATTGCGATTCATAAGCGAATGCGTTTATCCGCCAATCCAGAAAAGGAACGTTCACACGTAAATTAAATAGATTTTACGCCAGAAATAAAATTAACGACCATAAAATTTTATTAGAATTTCAACTTACAATAAGAAATGAAAAAACGAAAGTCAACTCCAAAGTAAGGAATTTGACATGTGTCCAAATGTTTTTAAAGACAAACAATAGTCACAAAACCAATAATAAAAATATCACAAGTTTTTAAAGCTTATTTTAAAACAAAAGCTATTTAACAGTACACACGCAATATTTAAAAAAAATATATGTCTGTATGTAAATTATAATACATTGTTGTTACTAACGGATTCATATTTTTACTACATATAGCCACTTTTACAGATTCACAAAGACCAAATATTAACACTTAGAAGCTTTCGGTAATATGAATTCGGCGCGGATTCGAAAAACTTCTTTGCAAAAAATGACCTCTACACTGATTCATTTTAATTTGTTTTATATTGGCTTGATTGGCTGATCAATCATAATAGGCATTTGCATTGCGGAATATTCCTGGTGTGGACATCTTCGAACTTTGGAAATCCGTAAGCATGTTTCATTAAGCCGCTAAGCTGTCTCAGTTTGGCCTTGTTAAGCAGCCAACATGTCCTTGTGGCT
>JAGVSQ010014371.1:0-10641 GCA_022683975.1 Rhyacophila evoluta
CGCTAACAGTGATCTCACATATGGAAGTTTACCAGTTTTAAATAATTCAGAAATAGTTATATGTATTAAACACAGTTTGATATTATATTTAATTATTAATATGGGAGTAATTATATTAATGACCGATCAAAATTTCAATGTGTACTTTTATATAAACTCGCTAACGTTACGAAAATGTTAGTTCTACATAAATCAAGAGCTTCTAAACCTTCTAAGCCTTGTTCATAAAATAGATGTTGCCAACAATCTTCCAGTATTTGGATCTTTATGGATATGTTGTCCATTATATTGAGGTTATACTGTTTTTCTATTTTTTGGTACAAACAACGATGAAAATTAACGGATAACGTTGATTGCATATTTAAATATAAACGTTTTGTAATATTTCAAAATGCCACCATGAAAATAACTTTCACAAGTTAACATAACAAGCTTTAAATAAATAACAAAGTTAAACAATATTTTAATACGTAGATCCTCTAAAATGCCTAAAAAAATCGTTTACATTGATGTAAGTCTGCAAGAGGTATTCTTCTTACCTGTAGTTCAGGAAAGCTTTGCCTGACGATCAAAGTCCAGAGGTTGTACAGGACACAGCCGGTTAGAAGCCATAACCAGTAGAAGAAAAAATTCTCGTCTGGATTGACGACAGTTCTTGGAGGCCTAGGAGCTCGGCGTCGTCGTCTTCCGGATGATGGATTTCCGCCAACGCCACCACCTCCTCCACCACCTTCGGATCCCGTATCTTCCACCTGGTAGTAAATTATAAGTATTTTATAATTGCAAAGAGAAATATTTTTTAATAGTAACGTTTAAAGTTATTTGATTGAAATTATCTGCAGTCGAAATTTCATTTTTTCGTAATTTTGTTATTATGTAATATGTTTTACTTAGTCTCCCCGACATCGTAGCTGGTAGCGTTTGCGCTTATAAATTTGGAGAATGTTAGTTTTATTCCCCATGTGTTGAGTTTTAAAAATCTGAGAATACAGGACTGGATGGCCATTGAGTTGAACAATTGTCTGACAAACAATTCTCGTGAAAAATAATCTGTCAAGAAGTTTTCACAGTGCGGAGATCCATATACTTCACTTTCGGAGTGGATATATTCACTCTGTGTAGATCCATGTGCTCCACTTTGTGAATGAATATGCTATAAAAAATGGTTCTTTGCTCTTGCACCGTGAAAAACAATTAGTTTAAAACACGATTGAGCGTATTGTAATTAAAGCTTACTGTTTCTTGTGTGGCCGGTATTTGACGGGTAGAAAATCTTTTAAGGAAGGAATCTTCTCTTTTGAGTGGAGGTTTCTTTTGAATGGTGGAAATCGCTGAACTCAGCTGGACTGTTGTGCGGAGTTTCATCCATCGCTGGTTTGACTTGGTCCTGTGGAGAAATCACAGAACTTAGACGTGAAGAATAAGACTTACGACAGATTCAAGGAGAACTAAATAAGAGACAAAATTTTGAAAAAAATAAATAAAACTATACAAACATATATAATTATGTAATGATAGTAAAGAATAAAATTATTAGAAACGTTAAATTATTATAAATTGTAGAATTAACAAAAACGTATATAGATATTAAATATTAAGCAAATGATACCAGTTATTTTTTTTTCTGACGTAAAAACGTACCGTATTTTAAAACAAACTAAATTTATCTATACCATTTCAAATGTAGCATAATACGAAACATTGACAAATATGTATTTTCGTGTAGTATTATGAAACAGTTTTCTTAAAGCTCGATAAATTGAATTTGCTGTTATTAATTAAAAAATATTTAATGAGTTTTTTTGAGTGTTTAAATTTGAAACCCGTGTCATATCAAGTCCGCGTTATTTAAGTATTGTGTTATACGAAAGCTCTTTCTAAAAGCAATACTTGTGATTAAGGTTTATTCTTCGTTTGTAAAATGTTTATTAATTGATATTCAATATTAAAGTTGAGACGCCAGACGTTTTTCGAAAATGAAATAACAACGATTTGTATTATTAATAGGACGACGGAAATTGAAACAATAAAATCGATATTCTAGATACAAATAAACATACTGCCTGTAAACTTTTTTTTTATTTATATAAGCATCGATATTTGAACATTTTTTTTTATTCTCACTCAGTAATGTTAACATCAAAGGTTTATTTTCATTTAAATACTGCAATTATTAAAACAAAAACAAGTTATCTTCAAAGGTTCTCAATTTACTTATATGTTATAGATAATGATAATTTTCTCCAGTTAATTTAAACTATTCATAATAATTTTTGTAAAAAAATAGGCAGGCGACATGATGCTTTTACTCAATTATACAGCATGCGTTTTCTGTTGATAATTTGCTAATATGCTGATAGAAAACGAATATTAATACTGATATAATTACTAATATACTAGTACCTAACTTAGAACTACTCAGTAAGGCTACTGAATGTATATTTTTTCTCTATATTTCGATTTTATATACGTGTAAAGATATAACATGATTATTTTCTCTTGTTTATTCACGGTAGATCAGGATTTAACTTTTGTATTATATTTATTATCAACCAAACCTTACCAACCTAACCGTTAGCTAAATTAACATTTAAAAATTATAAAATAGTTACGTTTGATTACCAGGGAGTCGGTTACTTATTTGATACGCTTGTTAAACCTAGCAGTGCTACGTCCTCGCTTAGTAATTTGTAAATTGTATTGTACAAATTATGTGCAAAATCATTACGTTCATATTTTAGTTTTATTTCAATATGAAGGTTTACAATGAATGCATTTAGATTTCAAGTTATATGATTAATTCGTTTTGAATGTTTTCACGCATGTCGGAAATTGCGCTAATCGAATAAGACGTTTGTTTTTAATTTTATGGATGTAAATATTTAGTCGAGAAATGATGTGTAATTTCCTTCACAAAATTCAGATTTATCGTTTTTCTTAGTTCAAGTGTGTGATAATATTATGTTACTATCTTTGCAGGGTTGTACATTCTTATTTGTTTTAATCGCGTAGGGTCGGCGCTATGATAAATGCGGCAGAGCGACAGTAGCAGAGCATTGGCAACAGAGATGCAAAATAGCTATAAATACGTGAGTAAGCGAGCGTGTTGCTGTGCTGCCGAACATGCTCACTGACATTTTAATACTTATTTTGCATCTCTGTTGCCAACGCTCTGCTGTCATCGCTCTGCCGCCGTTGCATATATCGTGGCGCCGATATTATATGTATTCTGTCTCAATTTAATTTAGTGCATGTCTTGCCTTTATTTTTTATTCTTTTTGAAAATCGCGTAATTGCGAATCCGCGTAAATCGATGTTATGTAACACGAGGACTGCCTCTATTTTACAATAATATTTACGCGATTCGTCACTGTCTTAATTTATTTCAAAAGTCATATTGTAATTTTTCTATTTATAAATAAATATGACAAGTATTATTATAAATAGATTGTTTGATAAAAAGTTTGAGAAACAGTAAAATTTGAGATAGTAAGTATTTCGTGAAGTTAAAAAAGAGTTTCTTAAAATGTTGAAAAAAGTTCGTGCGTAAATTCATATAGACTTAAAAATACGTGTAATTGTTGTAAAATAAATCTTAATTAGTAATTAAAAACATGAAAGTTATCGAGAAGAATGAGGAAAGTTTAGTCTAAGATAATCTATACACCATAGATTTTCTAACACACATAAAATAATAAACATTATAGATACCTAATCATACAAAGGTATTTTCTTATCTAACAATAATATTTTACAAAATAAATATAATTTAAATATTAATCTAACAAAAAACTAACATATATTATTTCGTCACTCCAGAATAATGCGATATTAAAAAATTGTATTTCAATATATTCATGCCGTTCTTATATTATAATAGAAAATACTATGTAAACTTTATATAATATACAAATAAATACTTTAATGTTATTAATTATTGGATGAGTATTACTTTGCAATCGTGACAATGGTGTTGCAACCAAAACAGCTATTGATATCACTAATTATTATGAAATTACAATTTACGTATGCATATAAATTGTCTCAGACAAAGGTTATAATACTATTGTAGATACGTACTTTGAAATCCGGGGAATACGAGTTAAATTCACAGATCTGTCAGATTTTTATAAAATCGACAAATATATTACTGTATGCCTATTACGTTGAGTAATTGTCTGACAACCGATTTTCAATTTAACGAATTCAATTCACGACATTTCTTCACATTACTTTACTTGCGTAGTAGATATCTTCACACGGTGTAAATCAATATGCTCCACTTTCAGAGCAAATATGGTATAAAAAAATAAAAATTTCATGTTTAAATTCTTGTAATTTTAAAATATTTTTCTTATAATCAATGTTTTAAAATTAAATAATTAATTATGAATGCGTGCTTTGAAGTCTAAGATTACGGGCTCAAGTCCAACTGTTGCTTGATTATTATAAAATCCAAAGATGCAAGAATAAACGACTTATGGCTTGATTTAGTTCTATGTGAATGTCTTGACAGATTATTTTTCACAAGCATTAGTTGTCTAACAATGTATCAACCCAACGTACATCAAGTGATATAATTTTAGATTTTATTAAAATTCAACGGATGTGGTAATTAAACTAAAATCTATAGTTTTTAATAGTGAACGTTAACCTTCTGCAACTGTGAAGAAATTTATGTTTAATAAACTCAATGAACTAATCAATATCAGCTTGTTAACGAAAATAGCGTGGTTGTCAACAACAGCTGTTTTGTTTTTAAATACGTGGCACTATGCAATCTCTTATAATGTGGTGTATGATTTATGAAATACATATTTTTTATACAGATCCTTGCATGAAATAAATTTTGAATTTTCGCCAAAATGTTCGCCGTGTTACCAGAGTAAATATTTATTTTTTATTAAAAACCATCGATAATTTATGGTAGCGTACGTTTTGCATGTCAAAAATATCTGTAAAATAAAACAATCTACACAAATATTTTTTTAGATACAACACTCAGTTGCTAAATAGGGATGGAAGTATAGAAAAATAATACATTATGTTGAACATGTTCAGGAAAATAGATCTATATTTTCAAAAGACTTAGAAACTATTAGAAAACCAATCCAACACTATGTAATAATATTTAGACACACATCAAAAAGACACAAACAATAATAGTAAACATTCATGAAAATCTGAAAGTAAATTAATCAGAAAATGTAAATGTTTGAGAAACTTTCTAGTTAAAAAATATTCTCAAAACTTTGAAAGCGTTCATTTAAAAAATATTTTTTTTAGCGATATTTTATCATTGACTTTAGTAAAATTTATATCCCAGTGCTTAGACATTTAATATTACTTTAAAAACATTGTAAAAGACATGATTTTTCAAATGTATCATGAAATTTTTAAGCCGATTAATTCAAATAAGACTATGCCAACTCTTCTTTATTGTAGCTTAGAATTAATGTGAATATATATACCATTATATATCGTCGCTTTTAGTTTGTATGAAAAATAAAGGTAATTTAAATACATGCATGTAAATAAATACATGAAAGCATCTGAGCTGTTTTGGCAAACAGTAAATAATATTGTATCAACTATCTAATTAATTAACGTTCGATATTGGCACTTAGAACTTTTTTGCATAAAAAACAATCGTGTTACAGAGAAATAATTTTGTTTTAATGATAAAGCCACGATATATGGTCACGTTTTTTTTATTCTGTTCTGATCTAAAAGTAGAGTATATGGATATCCAATCCAGAAATGAAGAACCAATATAAATTTCTGGAAAAGATCTCAACAGATATTTTTACGGAAGTCGGTTGCCAGCCAATTGTTTAGTTCATTAGACATTTATTTGGATAAATGCTGGATTTTTTAAAAGGTTTATTTTCTTGAATTTATCTGTTTTATTATACCTTTAGGTTGTGTATTTTTATATCACAAATTGATGTAAAGATATGCATTTGAATAAAAAAACGGTATTTAAAAATAATAATGACCTAGAGTCAGCGTGAAAGAAGAAATATAGATTTTGGAGTTGGCATAGTTAACTACCGAGTCATACAATTTATTTTTAATATGAAATAAATCAATATTAATTTATTTCAGACACGTTCAAATATCATTTTTCCAAATTTACTGGCCATATATTTGATAAAAAAAGTAAATTGTGACAGTCAAAATGTGATGTTCCATTTTCAAATGTATTATACATGCCACTCATTCATTATGGTGTTGTCAGTAGAATTGAGAATATTTTCCATTTTTAAAATGATTCCAGTCTCATATTTGAGAGTTTTCATGGCTGTTGCAACACCAAACTGCATTAAACGTCACTCACTAGCTATAAAAAAAGAAAGAAAAAAATATATAATTCAATTCAGTCAATCGAAAAACACGCCATTGCGAACACGTCAAGTCCTAATCATCACCAAACACCAAGCATAGGCACTGAAGAGAAATGACAAGGGGGTCACTTTGGGCCATATTCGTTTTTCCACATCCTGCTTCTAGATTTTTCCACGTGATTTAATTTTGAGGCTTTTAAATACTATTTTTAACGGTCACTATATAATATAACCTTCATTATGACTGACATAACGATTTGAATATATTTTATTATAGCTTATTATTTTTGACGCTGAGTAAACTCGCTACAAAATAAAAATTGATTCTTATTCATTTTAATTATATATTTTTTTAATATGGCAACAAATTTCGGAAAAATATTTAAGAGAATTTATATTCTATTTGCATATTGTCAGGCAACGCTTTTCGTGGAAATGAGGTTATTAAAAAAGCCGTAATATCTTTGTAAAATCTACAAATATTCCGAAATTATTTTTATTCGCCTACACAATGAATTTAAAATCAATAAATACAGAGACTTCTTCTTTTTTTAATAGCCAATTGAGTGTGCAAAAAAAAATACTTTATCTTGTCTTTATAATGTTAACTAAATAGAGATTTTGTTCAAAAGTTTTTTATATTGAAATCATAGAATTTCAATTATAGAACTTTGTTAAATGTTTCGTGTAATGCACGATATTTCCCTATTGTGTCCATCCATAAAGCAAATTTACTGTCTAGAGTTATCGAGTGTAAAGATTTTTTCATTGACTATCTACTCTGTGACTCTATTCAGGTATTCTCTTGTTTTTTTTTCTTCCGTGGATGTAAAAAAAGTGGCTAAAGAAATGGATACTATCATTGTAGATTACAGTAATTTAAATGTTGTTCATATCTACATACATATTTTCTACCATATTAAGCTATTGACAATGAAACGCAGAGTCAAATAATTATTTTGTCATCTGTCACTATAATCGTTCGTTAAATTCCGAACTAATCCGATGTCACCCGAACATACACGATTACTATTTATTCGATTTAAACCTCTACGATTTCACCCGAACATGAACGGAGTAATGATTAATATTGTTGGTTTATTTCAAACTGCTCGTAGTATAATAATAATGAATTATATGTACAATATTGGGAATTGAGTCAAGCAACGTGGAAAAGCGAACTGAACATCCCAAAGTCGGCCCGATCAAAACCATCGCCGAACCTTTTAATCTTCCTCAACGTGCAATAGTACGCCATGACAGCTCTGACATTACTCCAGTTCTGACTGCCAGACATCCGTCTACCAGCAGCACCAGTTTGGGGCTCCGTAATACCACCAGTGCCATAGCACTTTTGGTTAACATCTTCCGCCGAATCTCTTGATATGAGCTTTTTCGACGAGGAATCACGGGAGCTTTTTTGATTTTTAATCATTCGTATTGAACGTCTCCTGGTTTCACCCTCATGCTCCCTAGAACTGTTGGAATATTTTATGGAGAAAAATAATTCCAATTACACCAAATAAATAAAAAAACATTACCTTTTCAGCTGTAAGAAAAAATATTTTTAATGCACCACAAAAATAATAAAATATAAAAATATCATGAATGTGTATAATATATATATATATATTACTAGTTTTAATACCTAGCTGGAGTAGATTAAAGCTCTTCAGCGGCGTAGCTACAATTTTTTTACAGTTTCTCATTTATTTAAGTCTCACGCTATCTTAAAAATTTAAATTTCGTATTTCCACCAAAATCTCATAATTGCGGGCGTCTTGTTCATGGTAAGCCTGCCACTGGTTTCATTCTAAAATTGCTTTACATGCGAATTTTTGTATCTGTATTTCGACATAAATTACCATTTGTTTTCTTGTAATTAATATTACAATGTATAATTTTAATGAAGTAGTTAATTAATTAACTAAACTCATAGTTAAAACAAACATGTTAGCATAGTACATAAACTTGTTCTTACATTACCAAGTTTGTTTATAAATGGATATAGTTAAGCAAAAGACGTCTAAGCCACAAATTGAAATTTTTCATTATATTGCATTTACCGTTTCGAAAACACCTCTACTTCAATATGACAAAGACACCGAATCAAAAATATACACCCAGAAGAAGTAATCGGTGTTTTTTTTAACCCGCATACTTACAATTTACAAAAAATAATATCTGCAAAACGTCCACGTGGTTGGAACGTTTTTAGCTTTGAAGTTTAAATATTATATAAGATTACAAATAAATTTTTGACCAAACCTATTCTTAATTATAATAATTATCATTATGCCTATTTCAAATATTTAAAAAAATGTAAGTATATATTGTTTTATTATTTTGTATCATTATGTTTTTTCATTTGTAGACGATCAATACTAGAATACAATATTGTGTATTATTTTCGTAGTTTTAAGGTTACATTTCAATTTAAGTAACGCTTAACACATAAACAATCAAATAATCTGTCATATAACAAAATAAAATGTAGGAAATCTAATATTATAATGTAATATATATGATACTAAATATGGGCGGTATATTCATTTTTAAAAAGAACTTAGTTCACCATACCAAATTATTTTAGAGGAGAACACGTTTTTTGTACAAAATAACCATATATCATAGTTTCCAATGTTTATTTATGTATTCAATACTTTTGTGCAACACAATGAATACAATGACTTTTTCTAGTGATTTGCATGTTAAATGGTTCTTCTATACAAAACATACCCTTACAAATCTTTTTTGTTAAGTTTTGCTGTAGTGGAATAAGTTCACATTAGAATAATAACCTTCATATGATATTGGCAAGATGTAAAATTGACAGAAAAATGTCGTATTAATATTACACAATATGTATTATTATTACTTCATTCTGAAATAAGTGAAAACTAACGTGATTTATATATAATAAAATAACTATCTGTGAGTATTTAATTTTAAAAATTGAATTATAGTTTTTTTTATAGACAAGGCTGAATTATTATATCTCTAGTATTACTCGTACTAAGCTACGTAGCCACTTTTCATTATGTTGTCTATGGTTCACCTACGTCTTTTCAACAAAACGCTACTCAATAAATTGCCTACTTATTCTTTTTCTTAATTTCCTATTTTTCCGTACCTTCTAAATCGTCTATTTAAATTTATTCTTTCTTAAATAGTCTCTCTGTTATTTATTTAATAAACTTTTTTCCACAAATATTATAATAATGATAAAAAAAAGTTGTATGCCAACCTCTGTCCTGGGCTTTTTCCTTCTGAGCTGGCATTATTACTAGAATCATCGTCTTCGTCTCTGGAGGTGGCCAGCGACTGACCCAAGGATCCAGTTCCAGGGTCTTCTGAGCTTCCCTGCTCGATGGCGGCGTCTCCGCCATCGCCGACGCGTCTGTCTGTTTCCTCCACCTGCCAACAAAAAGTAAAATTAATATCTCGATTTCATCTCCCCTTAACTTTTAACATAATATCTAACCATCAAACAAATAATTAATTCAGAATTTATTTCTAAAAGCTTCTAATAAAACTTTTAAAGCTAACTATTCATACGAGCTTAATTTAACATGACGTATAACTTTTGTTTAAGTAAAACTTTAAATACACGATCATTTTGGTAATTTTGAGAGTTAAAATTATTAAATTATCAGAAGCATAGTGATTAGATTTCTCCTGGTACTATCCATTTCATAGAATATTGGTTATATTGTTATGATAGTAAATTAGTGATTAGATGCCTAACGGGTTAAGCAATTGTCTGACAACAAAATTTCGTGAGTAAAATGTTCGCTCACTACCCACATTTAATGTAGCCTGAAGATACCGAAAGGCGAAACCCGGGTCGCTAATAGTGATCTCACATATAAAAGTTTACTAATTTTTAATAATTTAGAATGATGTTCTTTGTTATTTAGACATCAATAATTACATAACTGCACGAAACATTTATTAGGCATTTAGGCAGATTAGAGATGAAGTCATTAATTACATTGTTATCATGGTACTGTTCATATTGATAACATATCACTAATCGTGGGAGAATGGAAACATAATCTGATTAGACACAAAAGGTTCGACACCCACACTGATAATTCAATCACACACCTGACAAAACAAGGGATGATTAGTCAGATAAAAGGTATCATAGAGCTGGATTGAGGTCCACTGTAAAGATATTTTCCCTAAATATTTTTTACTATTTTAAGCAATACGATATATCGATCTACAAAAATATCTCGGATATTGATATCTTCCACCTAGGTGAGAGCGAGCTTAGATGGATGCTATT
>JAGVSQ010014372.1:0-10640 GCA_022683975.1 Rhyacophila evoluta
TTTAATGTTGTTGCACTTGTCAGCGATATGCATGACAGTTCACTTGTGTTTACATCACTAGCTGTCAAATAGTTTATATAGCACTGGCCGAGTGGAATCAATTTATGTACGCCACAAATCTCTACATTGTGAATATGGACTAATGGATTTTTTTTTCACCAGAATTATTTTGCATTGCATTTTTAGATTATTAAAAATCCAACAGATGGGGTAATCAAACCTGCATTCCCCGGATTGCTAGGTGGAAACGCTCACATATACACTATCAGGGAAACAAAAGTCTCATTAATAACTGCCCTCGTCAAACTGAAATTCGTTTACTTTACCACATAGTATTAATATGCAACATCGTTAAGCCTGTTTTCAAACAATCCCACAGAAACCATAGAAGTATTTTAAGCATTACAGTTTTTTAAATTCAAATTTTCATGCATGACGAATAATATTCTAAAAGACAATTTTATAAATAATTATGAAATCACCGTCTCCATATGTATGTATTAGAACGTTATAACAATATCTTATTTATGGTGTTAAGCATATGTTATAACAGATTATATAAATCAAAATTGTGTTTGTTACAGATCATATTTTTCAGCTAGTATAATGTTTATTTATCGGACATTGTAAATTCTATAAAAAAAATTATTACTTTACTAAAATTAAATTAAAATATATATTTTAAATAAAAGGAAAATAATGAAAAAAACAGTTTCAAAATGGACAACTTTATTCTGTTAATTGGACTATTTTGTTAGATAATAGTTATCCAAAAACTAAAAACATAAAGTACTATTTTTTTCATTTCAAAATATAAAATTATTAATGTTTGATTGGATTACGACTGTAAAATTCGACTAAAACAATTAGTTTGGCGAAAATTGTGGCTCCCAAGCTTCACGTCAGCTTCAACTGTCTTAAAGAATTCCACGCAAAATTGTCGCGCAAATAACGACACGCCGAACAGTAGTGTCGTTACAGTAGAAAGCCTGCCGGACGGCTAACGACCAAACTTTCGCAATTCAAGTACCGACATCTTTTGCGCTCTCAATTCGCGATCCGGACTGAACCGGAACCGCCCTTCCGGTTCCGGTCGCCCTCACTCGCGAAGTGTTTTCATAATTCCACGATAATTAAAATATATAATTCGCGTGCTGGAGATTTGTTGCCGAAATATTTGAGCGATGTTACGACACTTTCTTTGGAAAAGTTTCAAATATTTTTTTGTTATAGCTTTAAGTGTCTTTTTTTGACATAACAAAAAAGCTTTTTCTTCTGAGTATTTTAAAGTTTGCGAATACTTTTAACTAAGTAAATTATACTATCCGTTATTATAAATAAAAGCCTCAAAAGCTGTGATAATTCAAAGTATACGCTTTATGGGAGAATTTAGCAGATTCAATACAAAGTATTGTGAAAAGATAATAGCACACCATTTATTGTTACAATATCAGAGGTTTAATGAATTAAAATAAAAAATTTCCATTTATTTTTATCGTGTAATTTGACGTATGGTATACTTTTTGTGCTAATTACAGTAAATTCTCTCTGACAGAATTTATCTGACTTATTAGTTAAATTAAATGTTCTAAATTATTTAAAACTGGTAAACTTCCATATGTGAGATCACTGCTAGCGACCCGAGTTTCGCCTTTCGGCATCTTCAGGCTACATTATCTGTAGGCAGTGAGCGCACATATAACACACTACCAATAAATTAAATGTGCAATACATTTTTAAAAAAGCCTTTATAAAAATTAAAATGTCATATTTAAGCAACTTCAAGTCATACAAAAATGAGTATTGTATTTCAATGTAATATATTTATAATAAAATATATAATTCTTCTTTTTAATAATCTATACTGCTAGAGATACTATTTTAAAATAATGCGTATTTAAAAATTACAATTAAAAGTAGTCTCTGAATAAATAATTATTTTACTTG
Organism: Rhyacophila evoluta; assembly: GCA_022683975.1. Lineage (NCBI taxonomy): Eukaryota > Metazoa > Arthropoda > Insecta > Trichoptera > Rhyacophilidae > Rhyacophila > Rhyacophila evoluta. The sequence goes on from JAGVSQ010014372.1 coordinate 1,948, forward strand.
GAAAAATATATTGATTATATGGAAATCGAATGACTCAATAATCATTTTATATGGCATTTACAGATCTATACGATAAAATATAAAATAAACAGTCAGTTACAAAAACTCTTTTCAATCGGAGAAAAGTAAAGAGATGAGATTTTCACATGTTTCATTGTTTTACTTTCAACTTTTAAAGTCTTCATTAATTTATTGTATTTCTACAGTACACACATTGAAATTAAATAGGATGAAAATGAATTTGAATAAACAGTAAGTTTGAATATTTGCCAGTCAAATCAGGGTAAAAAGTTGACTGGTTATAAAAATGTACATCATGGATATGATACATTTTTTGGGGTTACTATGATATTTTGTATCTGAACTCATCTACAAAAAATTAATAAATAAGGTCAATTAATTATATTTTAAAATTAGTTTTACCCTAAGTTTACTAGAAATAAAATACTTTTATATAAATGCATGAATTGTTTGTATTTTTAACAAGGAAACTTATTTTCTTCAGTACAAATAATTTAAATATTTGACAAAAACATCAAAAGATTTTGTTTAATGCATGTGCTCAAAACATGTTTCCATTCGATTTAGTGAGCAAAATAGTGTCACAAATTAATTACAGTATAAGACATTAATACAGAAATTACACTGTAACTAATTATTGTGTCACGTACACATTAAGTGACAATTCATTATATACAATAAGCCTCCTTAATAATACCGGTGTGATTAATTACACTTTAAGTAATTTAATTCGAACATAATTATACTACTTACCTTCAAAATTATACGAATGAAAATATATTAACTTTCAAGCTCGATTTACTTATCGAAATTAAAATTGTTATATTTTATTCGAAATTTCTGTATTGAACTTATTTCACTGTGTCAAAATAAATAGAAGGCTTTTAGCAAGTATTTGTTGCATAGAATAAATATATAGATTTCAAACTAGTGGATAAAATCAATTTAATAGAATTTAAAACAAAAATAAAAATGGCATAAAGCTATTTCATACAAGAAATACTTGTTAAACATGTCTCTTTTAAATTTCGGTATACGTTCACAATACAGCACTTAATTTTAGAATTGTTCAGTGCTATTATGAGGAATAGTTAACAAAAAAGAAAATAAAAATCCCATAGTCATGATGTAATAAGATATCGAATTATGACGTAAGAAGATTTGCCGATGAAAACAAATACAGGAGGTATGGAAACGAAAGGCTTTACGTTCAACAAATCTGGCCCATATCCAGCAGTGAATATGAAATATGAATAAAAAGACAATATAAAGATATATTATGTAATTTTATTGGATTTACATTATACTGCTACCACGTGTAATTAAGCTCGTGTATTCTTATTTTATTTTCAGACGTGCTTAAAAGCTTTTCTTTATTGGGTGGCTGAAACCTAACAATTATGCGTATTTATGGATTTTATAAAAAAATCTTTCAATTCATTTCAATATACAATAAAAGTAAATTATAAAGACTAGACACTGAAGTATTTATTATTATTTACAATGTACACGATAAATATAAATAAAAAATACGTTTGCGTGTATAAAAAAAAAAGTTTAAAAATAAAAATAGATCGAAAAAGCTTTTACATCGATAGCGCTCGACTCACGAGTCGTACCTAAGAAATTGTAACGAAAACCAAACCTATATTTGGACCTCTCTGACTCTCGAACTTTTTTTTATGTAAGTCGTAAGTAAACTCTAAATGAGTGTAATATTTTTAGATTCAATGTTTACGAAGAAGCGTGTATAAACAACCAATAACTTTAAAAGTTTATCAGATTTAAGTAGTTGATACAGTTCACAGTACTGGTAGTGTTTTTCAACAGAAAGCCTTTATGGCTTTATTTACTGTTGTATTATTGTTTATAACAGTAAAATCGCGATTCCAAAAATAGTCCGTTTGGCAATCAATCAAGATCGTATACAACGATAGCGGTTGTAACATATTTTTTTTACATTACTCAATAAAGAATTCTTTTTTTCCTTTGATAGGTTTACGAATTCCGTTATTCGAAAATCGTGAATAAGCAAAATAAAGATAAACATTAAAAGTTTTAAAAAAGCTTAAAGCTTACGTATCTTATGTAATATTTTTTTAGTGTTTAAATCAACTTTGATTTTCATTTTAAATCAAAATCGATTAAACTAGAAAAATAACAATTGAGGCATTTAAAAATAATTTGAACAGCTGAAATTTGTTGTCTCTCTCTTAATATAACAGTATTAAACATAACTTTACACCAAGAATTATATAACAAATCTTCTTATGACATGTTCTCTTCCAAAGTGGAGCACATTGATCTACATACTGTGAAGACACGGACTACATACTCCAAAAGTAAAGTATTTATATTGATATCCCCAATGTGAAGACGTCTTGGCAGATAGCTTTTCACAAGAATTTTTAGTCAAACAATTGCTTAACCCAATGGGTTTCCTGTTTTGTATTTTTTTATTGTAAGAATATGATAGAATCGAACCCGCATTCTCCGGATTGCTAGGCGGGCATATGTTTTTATAGTGTTGACCGTTGTATTTTTTTGCCATCATGTTATATTTAAATTACTATCTACACTAAATGCGTTCTTTCTTTTTAGCAGGAAAACATACATAGTAAACCAAAAGTGTGATGATTTAATGAAGTACCATGACTTTTAATAAAATATGTAAGTGATATCAATCTACAATGAAAAGCGACTGAAGATTTTTTTCTCTACTGGTACCTCTCTTTATGGTTTTTTGTCAGCGAATTTCCCCTTTTATTAAACGATATTAATATATGATAGTATGAAATGTATATTTTTAAATAACCCAAATAATTTGCAGAGCGTTGATCACATTTTACTATTTTTTTCTATTCTTATGTATTAAAAACATTACAAATTATTGGTTTATTTGGAATACAATTATGGCAAAAAGGATTACTATAATATTTAAACATATATTGTATAAGTAACAGAAAACGATAAAAATAAATTTGAAAATAATAAAGGAAAAAAAGAGACTTTACCAAGTAAATTAGATAGAACCTGGTCTAAAAATATTACCAAAGCATCCATCTAAAATCGATGTTCATATAGGTGGAAGATATCAATAACAGAAGCAATTTCGTTAATTATCAGCATTGTTCTCCGTATTGGCATAACTACTGGCAGGTTTGGTCTGAATTCAGTAATAAAAAGAGCTGATGTTCTCGTGTTTTTAGGTAATTATTATACTACTGTCCGGCAATTCGCTATAACTTCCTCATAATATACTGTGTAAGTGATGGCTTTAACAATCTATTTTTTTATGCCATGTTCACTCCCAAATTGGAGCAAATGGATCCACTGTTCACTCCAGTGAACAAAATCCACTCTGAAAGTGAAGTATATTAATCTCCGAAATGTGAAGACGTTTCGACAGATTATTTTTTACGAGAATTGCTTGTGAAACAATTGCTCAACCCGATGGGCATCCAGTCTTGTATTTTAAGATTTTTTTTAGATGTGGAATTGAACCTGTATTCCCAGGATTGCTAGGCGCGCACGCTACCAACTACGCTACCGGGGAGACAACAATGTAATACCCATCATATTTTATGGATTTTATTTTTGATGGTAGACTTTTTAATAAATTAATAAAACTGTATGAATCATAAAATATTTTATGATATAATCATCATTTCTTAGTCTATTACATAAACATAAATATAACAATACGTTGATTTATTCTGAGATAAAAGCTTTTTATAAAGAAAACACCGTTTACAAAATAATCTCTCTGCAATATTTTACTATTGTTTTCGAGCTTTTCTACAAAGTTTGGGTCACATCCTACCTGTCGAGGCCAACGTTTTGAACAGTTCTCTCTTCATCACCTGCTGTCAGGTAAAATTTCCTTTGAAGACGGTACATTTGACACAAAGACCTGGATTATTTTATATATAAACACGTACAAATAATAATGATGACCATTGCTGGAACAAATCAAACGCTGGAGAAAAAAACTGTAAGTAGGTGAAGGAAAAAGGTTAAGTCAGTCGAATGTAATCAATATCAATATTTTTGTTATACAAACTACACTATTTTATTCAATATATGAATGTTTCTTATATTTGTATTATGATTTGAATAAAACGATTATATTTATTTTATAATTAAGCCAAAAAGTATATACATATTACCAGTTAGTATATTCTATTAAACGTTTGTTTTAGTGTTAACTAGTAACATTGAAGTTCGTTTTCATTTCGCTTTCTAAGTGAAAATGGACACATGGTAATTTTAAGAACCATTATTGCTAGTTCGTACTCTTGCGTCTTTCTAAGTGTACTTGCATTTTTTTTTATACCATGTTTGCTCCCAATGTGGAGCATATCGACTTACACAGTGTGAAGATATCCATTTCAAAGGTGGATTACATATATGAATCTCCGCAACGTGAAGATATCTTTACAGATTATTTTTTCACAAGAATTGTTTATTAGACGATTGCTCAACCCAATGAGCATCCAGTCGTGTGTTTTAAGATTTTTTAAAAATTCGACAGATGTGGGAATCGACTTTAAGTCCCCCAAATTGCTAAGCGCGCTAACTTCTATGCTACCGAGGAGAACTATACGCCCGTACATAGTCTCTACGAAATACATTATGTGTACAGTATTTAGTGGTTTCCAGGACGGCTTAATTTGTTTGACTTGAATAATAGGCAGGTTGGCTTAAAAAAATTTGAGGCATCCGCAGCACATGCTTGAAACAGGTCTGGAAGCAAGTCTTAAGCTGTATTATTATTAATTAATTAACAATTGGAAGTAGTCATATATGGTTACATGTATATTTCAAAGTAATGTCTATGAAATTCTAAATTATTTAAATGTGGTAAACTTCCATATGTGAGATCACTGTTAGCGACCCGGGTTTCGCCTTTCGGCTTCTTCGGGCTGCATTATATGGGCAGTGAGCAAAAATATAACATACTATGTCTATTACTAACAAAGTATATTAATCCACTGTTTGACGAAGGCCCTTTCTTAGCTGGTGCCACTGATCTTAGTGCATTAAAATAAACTTTTGCCGAATGCAATCAATCCAATACTTACTCTTGTCATTTTAAATGCTTATAAACTACTTTTTTAGTCACTTCCTGAAGAAAACAGTATTAAAATTAACAATGAATATATCAAAAACTTAACAGCGACTAGCTGCTACGCTTGTTAAAAAAGACCATGAGCATTGGCACATAGCTCCAACACGTAAAAACGATAGATATATTGATTTTCGATAATACTATTTAATAATATAGGAGTGTTTTTGACTATCTGAAGTTGACAAATTTTCTATAATTACTTCTCATTGTGTCTAGCATTCAACTTGTGTCTTCTTCACGTTTGCATTTACTTGTGAATTATGGAATCATTAAAAATAAATTCACTTCAATAACACTGTCTCGAAAGTGAAAATACTTGAGACGGATATAAAAAAAAAATAGGATAAATAATGTGTACGGCACGTATTTTAAAAGTTTAAAGACAGCTTTTATTGTAATTGTGTTTTGAATTACTTACGAGAGATATATTCAACTTAATTGTCAATCATGAAAATGTTTTCAAAGAGTTCTGAGAATTTTTCTATATGTAATAAGTTAACACAGTTTTTCGCTGTTGTCTGACTGTTATGAAAATACAACATGAACTAGATTTATTTGAAAGATAATAAAACACGTGTCTTAAAACTGAAGATAAATGAATTTAAAAATAGCCTTGATAATATCTACTAAAGAGAAATTATAATAACTATTCTTCATTAAGAATAATCTTTAGTTATATTTTATTGGGAAACTTTAATAAGTATAGTTAACGAGCATTAAAGGTTAAAGATCAAACACTTAATTAAAAACTTTTTGACGGATAAAAAGCTTTTAGCGTTTGATAAATAGAATTAATAATATTAATTTATATCAATTTCTTTAATATTATTTAGTTACGCTGCTTAAAGACATATATATTTTCTCTCTTTATAGTGTTAATACCATTTAAGAGTTACTCGTAAACACGCCAATATTTCTTAGTAATTTTTTTAAAAATGTTTCCAAATACTATACGAAAATAAAATGAATATTATTTCGGCTGAACACAAATCTAATGATTATATCTATGAAACTCCTAGACATTCATACAATTGTATAACACAATTTGATAATTCAGAAAAAACGCGCTATTTTTTTCTAAAGTCAGGGTAACACGCGTAGATATTTTTTTAATTTAACAATAAGTTACGTATAGTAAGCATTTCAATTTTGAGTATAATGAATAACAATTTTGTCATCACTTATGACAGTAATTTTACAAGTGAAAACCTAGTACACCAGTGGCACCACTGTACACGCATTTATACTCAATACTTTAAACAATAAACAGGAATGTTGCAAATATAAAAAACAACATCAATAAGTACTAATTTTTTTCGTTGATAAGAATTATTACTGATCCATATACTTTATTTCTAGAGTGACAATATTTTTACTGTTAACCTCTTTAGTGATTATGACTTATATATCCGCGAGGTATAGTCCGTAACACAGTGCACATGACGGATATATCCGCCGAAATGTTCTGCGAACATAACTTCTGGATATGCCGAATATAACTGCCGGTTGTGAGTGCCTATTGTGAATGTATTATTACTACACCGTTTATTAGTACTCAAGTAACCGTCACTGTGTTGGTGTGGTCGCTCTATAGCGTGACCGTAAAGAGGTTAATATTTATCCATATGCTCCACTCTCAAAACAAATAAGAAGAAAAAAAAAAACATTTATTTATTATTAAATGCATCAAGATACTATTTACTGGTAACATATTATACGCATTGGTTTATGGATACTATCCGTGGCTTTATCCAACTACTTGCTAGGAAACTTTTTTATTGTAGCTTAAAAGAAAAAATATGGATTTGACGACGTATTTTTTAGACATACGTGGTTTTATTGATAACTCCATCACTCTGACTAATATATATGCATGCGTCTCTGATCATTAGCTGTTTTTAATTAAATGCATAACTGACCTGCCAGTAGTCAAACCAATACATAGAAAAATGGTGATGCTTAACGAAATTGCCTCGGTTATTGATATTTTTCATCTGTGTGAGGTGAGTTTAGATGAGTGCTATTGTATACATTTTTAGAGTAGGATTTGCGCTCTAATTTTGCGATTAAGCGCTCTTTCTTTTCTTATCTATGTTGTTTTTAAATTTGTTTTTATCATTTTCTGTTACTTATACACTATTTATTTCATTTATATAAGTCTTTTGTCAAAAATATTATTTTAATACTTGTTGTTATTGTCTTGTTCTAAATGCTTTAAGCCAATAATTTATAATGTCTTAATACGAGAAGAAAAATAAATAAATAAGTTTAAAGTATTAAATCTGATAGTATATTGCACATCTATATATATGATAGCATCACCAATCAACGATAAAAACATGTAGAACATTAAATAAATAATACCTTATGAGCAATACCTTTAAAATTTGTATCTGAGATATTGATATATATAAGACGGTATTCAATTGCCTGAAAAAATTTGTTTCGCTTCAAACGACTGCCTGAAAAAAATATGTAGATTGCCAGAAATTATTGGTCTAGAAACTTTAAACTAGCGAACTGTCTACACAAAATAGATTAATTACTCCAGAGAGATATAAATTCAAGACGGAATAAGACTTTTAAAAACTGCTTTAAATACTATTGGTACACATTTAACTATTTAATATAATGAAATAACTATCAAATATAAATAGCGCAAAGTATGCCAAATATAATAGTTATTTCTGTGTTTATTACGTGAAATAATATATTTAAAATTACGTAAACTATTTTGGCATTTTATACGTTCCGTGGTTAGTGCTTCACAAAAATTTAAATACAAAAGCATTAGGCATTTACGCTCGCTAAAATTACACAGATTTACTAAATTCGATTTCCAACACGCTCCACTTGCCTTAAGTATAATTTGATATCGAAATATAAGCTAACGAGTATAAGTAACGCGCAGTATTACTTCCACTTCCACAAGTTGTGGAACTTGGTGCCGGCTTACTTTTCATCGGCCTTTAGTGGAACTAATAATTGTAATAATCGTAGATTCTCGCCGCTTTCCACAAACGTCGAATTCCACGTCTGCTTTTATGGAACAAACAAAAGTCAGACGTTGACAATCTAACAATTCTGTAGCGCACTTTAATAATAAAATTACAACAATACTACGTAACAAAAAGAATCTGTATTCATTTACTCCGCCGTTAACACAACAATAATAAATAAATTAAATATGTAGATGTGTTTAATTAACATGACGCCGATATATGTTTCACACGCGTTATCATTAAAAATGAATTGATACATTTGTTTGAATTTACAAGAAAAGAAATAATATGTTGAGTAAAATTCGCCTACTAAAGACCCTTCACTGTTAGAGTCGCTTCACTTAGTGTTTTACCAAAACGTAAAGTGATAGGCTCGTAGTTTTTTTATCACTTAAAGCGTATTTATATTAATTACGTTATTTACAAAATCAAGTATGGTATATTCATTGGAAAACAGACTACTTAGAGATAATCTGATCAATAAATATAGTTAATATTTTCGACTGATGGTGCTTGATGGAAATTGATTTTAAATTCTA
>JAGVSQ010014373.1:0-10640 GCA_022683975.1 Rhyacophila evoluta
CATTCCCCGGATCGTTAGGCGCGCACGCTACCAACTACGCTACCGGGGAGATTAATTACAATTATTATTGTTATATCAACAGACTTGAATGTGGAATATAAATATATAAATATTTTTTTAACACTACTAACACAAGTTTTTTAAAAGTATTATAATTTCATCCAACCTGTTTTCCCTTTTCGATTTCTTGCTCAATTTTATCAACTTTGTCCAGATATTTGAAATGTAATTCCAGAAGTCTGTCAACCTTTTCTAGATCATTCTCGGTGAATTTTGTTAGTAGTCTTTGTCTTTGTGCACCTTGCGTGTTTCGAAGCATTGATGAAATTATGGATATGACATGCTCTGGAAAAATATTCATAATACATATGTAGTCATATTAGCAAGCTAAGTAGCCAAACAGTTATTATCAAGATTATTTGTGACAATTCAAGCATTTATTTATATTTTTTTTGCGTGTGGAATAATAATTCAAAATTTATTATTTATACAGGATAGGGGCCCAAACGCTTAGAGAAGTGGTGTTAAACCATCCATCTAAAAATATGGTAAATAGCATACCTTCATGCTGGTCTGTAGTGAGGACTCTCTTTCTTTTGGGAGTTTTCATGAACAGCGGGAAAATCGTCCTCAGTCCGAGGATGTCCACAAATTTGTTGCAGTTGTCTTTCCCATCAGGGCCCGACATGGCATGGTCCAAAACTTTCAGAGATCCGTTCCGAGATAGCTTCTTTTCTCTAAAAATAGTATAAGCTAGTAAATTTATGTAGATACTATTACACCAATGGTGTTTCATTAGATAGCATATGGGCTGGTGAATCGTTCTGAATTGAGGGATGCCGGTTTGAATCTATAGCTGCGTGTTTATTTTGATTCACTATGGAAGTCACATATGGTTTGAATTGGAGATTTATATTTCAATTACACCCTAGTGTAAAATTAATACACTTACATAATATCTGCGTTTTTATGTCTTATAAGAATGAAAATCTGCACCTATTACATTATACCGATTCAAGAAATGAATGATCCTTTCACCTGACTTGGTTGAGATATCTTTATTAATGCTTGCTTACCTCAACATCAGGTTCATTAGTTGAAGTCCTTCACCTCGAAGGAAACGGTCCCGATTGGAAGCCTGCATCAGAGCTGAACACAGACAGTTGAACATGTTCTCCATCATTTCCTGTTCTTCGCTGTTGCTTGGATCGTGACGCTTATAAAACTATAATTAGCAATAAAATAGTAGTTTTAAATTTTTAAAATATATGTAAAAACCTGCAAACAGAATTGTGATTTATTCAAAAAAATCTGTCAAAGAAAACAATAGATTTGAGTGCCCTTTTGCATTTTATAGTTTAACTTTTTATCATGTATGGCTCTTACGTATGGATACTTACAGCAAGTTGTTGAAGAAGAACATCAATTCCATCCAAGTCACCGAGAAGCAGTCTGTTCTCCGGGCAGTCTTGAACCAATATAGATAGGATTTCACTTGCGTACAATTTGTTAGCATCGAATGGAGCCTTCACCTATTTACAGAAACAGAAATAGTTAGCATAGTGTAAGGAATAATTATGTCAATATTATTTAATCTTTCGAAGTTTGCATTATTTTATTCTAAGCAATATCCAACATCTATAGCAATGTTCTTGTTTGCTAAATATCTGATTCTTGTGATTTGTAAATAGACTGATCAAGATTCCTTGAAATACAAAAATGATATTTAGTTTTGTGACATCCACGAATTATATATAATGTACAGTGATGAGAAAATATGACAATCAATATTGTGGTATGGATACAGGTCGCAGAAGACTTTATAAGCTTTTTTTTTTTTTATCTAAAATCATATTAACCTTCAGCCTCTTCAGGAGCCACTGCATAAAGCCGAGCTTTGCAACTTCCACACATAGTTCCGGTCTGAATTCGGTTATGTTTTCGATGATACCTGTAATAGTTATAAAAAGAATTTTTAAATTATACAATTGTAAAGAATCAGTCTGACATCTTTCTATAATATCGATCATCTGTATGGATGTGCCTATTTGAAAGAAGTCTCATTCTGTGAGTTCTTAAAATGTTTCATATATCATAAAGTGGAGGCAGATTATAAGACAAATTGAATGGTGACTTTTTAACTAAATGTTTGGATTTTATAGGTTGTTATAATTTTATACAACAGACCTAAAGTATTATGTACTCCATCTCTTTCTTCTTGAACCTGCTCATCCAGTCTTGTGAGGTTGTGTAGAAGAAGAGGAATAGCCTGGCACTCCTGCAGAGCATCCACTAATGTCTCAGCACCCTCAGTACTTTCATGTAAAATATCCACATCTGTTAATTCCTAGAACAGACAATTTGAAGTTTGTCATAAATCACCATTCGGCTATGGAGGTTGAGAAATGTTTATCAACTAACTGTTCACTATAATTATACAATTGATATACTAGAAAAATAGTTATTAATATATGCAATAAAGACAATTTAGTGTGATTTGAAATGGAAATTCACAGAGAAGAATGGTATCTAATGAACATCTGACGGTTATGTAAAGGTTATACATATTTATTGAATCATGGTGAATGATAACAAATTCCTTTGCTATTATGATATCATTGAATATAAAATCTTACCTGAATCAGATGAACAATCTGTGTGGAAATATCAGTGTTGTCGTGTGACAATAACTCCAATAAGGAAGGAACGCTCTTCATTTGTACCAATACTGGATAAAGATCAGGAACTGTTGCTATAACACTCAGCTCCTGAAAGATAAATATATGCTAATTTTATGCATATTAACTCGACATGTGGACGTTTTATATAGCATTATAAATCGTGATTTTTATATTGTGTTTCATTGACAGAAGAGAAAAGCCATGACAGTATCATATAATATATTAATTTTAGGAATAAAAACATATAGATAAATGTTGGGTGTTATCAATCAGGTACAGAGCAATCGGCATCAGTTAGAATTAATGTGAGATATTTACAGTTGTATCAATGGTTTGGCTATGAAACTGGTAAAAGATATCTGAAAAAAATGACATTTTTACAAAAGTTATTGATTATCACCATTTTATGAAGGATATGGTGCATGAAAGAAAAGAAAAAAGTCAGCCAAGGCAATGAGAATTTATTTATTGTCGTTTTGCAAACCTGAATAGACTGATGTAAATCCACCTCACTTTCCATGAATTTATCGGGCTGCTCTGGAAATTTGATACGCATTTCTCTGTTTTTCAGTGACTTCTTTTCAAAAAGCAACACCAACTTTTTTACAGCAGTATCATCAATTATATCGCCCTGAAAGGATTAAAAAGATATGTATTTTGTATATAATACGTTTTTTAATTGGTAGGTTATAATTCAAAGTAAGTCACCATTTTTGGTTTAAAAAGGATTATTTGAACCTTAAATATGTAGATATAACCTGCAAAATTATTGCTTGATTGATATCTTCCGTGAAAGTAAACATTAAAAATAAATTCATATACAGCTGCGAGATTTATTTCCGATAATCTTGCTTGAAAGTTATTCGCAAATCCGTACGTCAATATATTGTACGTTAATGCATGATAAGCGAGAAGCATATATTATGGAATACAATCATTTGTAGTCAGAAAACCGTTGATTACAATAAAATCCTTTTCTTTTTTAGATAATGGAATATATATTAGGGCTATAATCAGCATAATGTGTGAACTAAAGTATGATTATTTAAATTACCTGTGTCTCCTCATTTTCAACAAATTGTAGGATTTGCTCTCTTTCTGTTTCTGTAATGGCAGGTTCAGATGTAAGATTCTGATACATTAATGTTTGCTTCACCATATTGTCAGCTTTTGACCTGGCAATCTTCCGCATTTTCTTGGCGACGACGGCTTCATCTTCGGAATCATCGTCTCCGTCGTCTTCATCGGGACGTTTTGGTGTTTGGGCAGGCTATTTCAAAATATACAAAAATATTTAGTTTATAACCTATAAGATTAAGGATGTCATAGTAAAGCTTACTCTGAATATTAATGAATGGAACCAGATAAATATTTGATAAAATGTAAAATGATAACCTTAAAAGCAAGCAATTCTGTAATATCCATGGTTATTCGACGATTCTACCGATGGTTCAACGAAATGTCAGTGCACCACAAATCGTCAAAAACATAACATTGATATTGCAATGCTCTATGATTATTATATACCTGTAGCTACTTTGTAATAATTTATACGGACAGCTATGTTTTTTGTCGGAGATTTTATCACGTAATGCTAACAATGTTATGTTATACATATAAATTCAACTGTTCTGAAATAAATTCAAAACTCTATCAATAGTATTTGGGTTTATTGAGGTATATGGAGCTGTTTTGTGTATACACGGTCATGGATTATCTTTCTTTATGTGGCAATATTGTCTGACTTGCCATGGCGCCATTCGTGTTTAGTTTGTAGTTCCGAGAAAAAAAATGAATATCTATTTTATACAAAACGTTCGCATGTCATAATGAAGAATGTCAATCGAAAGCATTTATCAAACGTTGGAGATCGGAAGTCTCCCGGAAAAACATACAGCTCTATCTGTAAATAAAATTGGATCACAGAAAAAGTGGTATTTGGCCAACACGTATTTTTAATTCGAAGTATTAAACTTTATTACTTTTTGTAGAATCTTCAGAATTTGGCGGCAACTCGTGAAACAAACTTGGACATAGAGCGATTAATACGTTGCCTGTTGCAAGATGACTCCGAAATCGTTTATAAACTATATTCACTGCTAGCTTCTTTAGTGCTTCATGATGTAAGTCTGAAATACCAGAATTCAGTAGTACTGTTACTAAAAGACTTTTACGTTATTTATATCACAATATTTCTTCTCGATACGTATAGTATGCTGTTTATTTACTGTTTCAGACGAAAAACAGGCAGGAACTGTTATGTACCTCTGCTGTATACGATATTGCGTATAAAATATTCACCAATGGATCCAATAAGAAAATTTTCGGTGTCCTCAATTTATTTGCTGCCATACTGCAATCCGATGACCTGGAGCATGTTTCGCAGACTTATAATCTTGATGCAAAAATGGTGATGCGAACATCGGGCTGCCTAGGTCAGATGTGCAAGTTATTTTTACAGTGCAATGCGGTAAGCATTTTCAATATGGCCTTCCTTTTACAAGAATATTCATGTGAATTGATGAAAAAACATTGCTCATACATCCATAAAAGATTCAGATTTCATTATCGATGCTATTTGTTTTTATTGTATAAATAATACATTTATTCTATAAAAGCTATATGGCTTTCACTAGAGGGTAACTTTACTTGGAAATTTTTTGTTCCTGGAAAATAGGAAATTTTCGGGAAGGGCCCACTAGCTACCACCATTTTTATTGCACTATCTCATCAAGGAAATACAGATTGTTCGTATAGTTCGTATTCATTTTAAGGGCGGAATATTTTAACACTGGTTACTGAAATGTGGTATATCAGCTTTTTGGCTGTATCTGATAAAGCTGATGTCATTATTTAAAAAAGTATCAGACATGTTTTTAATGAACTGATGGGTATTGTCTAGTGATATTTAGACAGCTAATTCTCTAGTATGTGTTTCTCTCCTTTTTTCATCATTCATGTACTGTGGCATTTATGCCTATTGATCTTAGAAGGCTCGGCAAATAAACTGTTAAGGCCATAAGGTAGTGTGTCCTCCAAAAATCATTAAATAAATATAGTTTTAAGACAAATTTAGTATAGATCCATTATTAATGTACCTTTCTGTCTCTATATCTTGCTATAGGGACCTATATATTGTTGTGAAAAAACGTTATTTTTTTAAATATAATTATTTTTATCTATTCAAATCCAAATTACTCTTTCTAGTACAATAAGACTTGGAAGATTCTCTGCTTATGCTTGGCAGAGAGCTGTTTTGATTCAACACCAAACAAGATATTTTGCTCACACATTCTTCTAAAGGTTTGTTGTATAATCTTTTTGATTTTACACAATTCTTATTGTAAAATTCAACCAAGTATCATTGTTTGTCAATTAACCTAATTCTACGACACTCATGTAGCATAAATATACAGAAAGTTGCAGCTTATTACTATCACAATAATGAGTATGACTTCATCCAGAATGAGAAAATAAAAAAAATGAGCCGTGTGTATTGCTCATTACTCATTGCTACAATAATAAAGCACCAACTGTATACTTGGCTGGGACACTCATATTGCAGATGGGTCCAAAGAGTATCAATTTGATCTGTCCAGGATCCTGGAAGATTATTAAAATAAAAGTTTGAAAGAAATCTTTAAACATAAATCAGTATTCCTGCCATCTTGTTTTTATGATTAGCAATTATATTGGTTTGCAGATGAAATTATATTTTATTGTATTAACCAGTTATAAGAATGTTTTCATGTATAGTGTCTTCGAGAGCTCATGTCTGAATTCAAATTGGAAGTTGTGATGCTCACGAGAGCCTTAATTGAAAACTTTTTGCCGAATCAGGAGAAACTTACCCAACTCGGTGGGTTGGAGTGTTTCACAAGGTAAAATATATTTTTGTATTTGAATCTAAAATAAATCATCGGACAAGTCAGTTGAGGTGAAAATTTCAAAAGGAAATAATTTCTTTTTGGTAGAGGGTGAATGTTGAATAAAGTAATATATTGTTTGTTACATCAAGGCGTCAGGCGAAAAGGATTTTTTTTTTCATTCAATATATTAGATTTATAATCCCTTCCAGTAAAATTTCTAACAGACTCATAATGTGTGATAACAGTTTGCTTTGGATGAATTTAATACAAGAAGTATTAAATGTTCCTATTTACTCTTTTTTTTATGTATTTTCATTATTTTATCATATAAAATAACCCCTAATTCTAATCCATCTGAACTCACACTTACTCGGGTTATTATTTTTTGTACTATTTTATTTACCTGTAGTTAGATATAGCAAAATTATAATTTACAGAAATTTGCTGAATAAGCCTGAGGGAATTGAACTGCTGTGCGTTGCCCTCTATGATTGTGATATGGCCATTGATAAAGCCAACCAATGCAACTTGGGAAATCTGATCCTCGATATTAAATCACAAGCTCCTGCAAACTCGAAGGTTTGTCAAAAAAGTAACTTTCTTCAGTTTTGTCGATGGTGAGGTAGATTTTTTTTCATCATGGTCTTTGGAAAAGTGCTTCAAGATATACAGATATTTCTTAAAAAAGGCCAAAATTTATACTGGTGATGATGGATGCTTTTATTTATGTTTCAGATTGCAAAATGGTGTAGTGTTGCTTTATGGAAATTAAAAATGAAATGTGAGTAAAACTGTTTATACCTATATTTTCATTCTCTAAATAAATATTTTAATTTTCTATGTAACAAATATGTTACATTGTCTTTATAATCATTGAGCTGACTTATTCAAGTGACATATATATATTCTTTTAGTAAAGTCAGATGACAGAAGCGTGTTCAGCATTGGATCCTCAAACGAGATGAATTGTTTACCTTTAAAAGAAGAAAACTTGCATGTGACAAGTGATTCGAAATTATCTGAGACTAATCGTAAACCATTCAGTTCACTGTTCGGCCAAGAGAGCGAGAATCTATCTCACATTTCAAAGTTTGATGCAATTGTGAATGATAATGGCGGAAGAGATTCATTTAATACAAGTCAAAAACACTCCATTTTTGATACCTCCTTTATATTTCCAGATAATGATAAGAAATTAAACAGTAAAATATTGAACGATGATATGAGTATTGCACCTAGAAAAAATAATTCTAAATATTCCAACGATAATTATTCACGCAATATTTTTCACACAGAAAAGCGTTTTTCAATATTGGATAAAGAAAATTATTCTGCAGTGAATAATGTAGTTGTTTCTGATGATACAAATGTTGTACCAGGTATCAATGGTTATTCAGAATTCCATCCCAGGTATTGTTCTTCGCCAATCCGTCACGGTGGAAATAAAGATGAAAGTAGAAGAAAGAATGCTTCATGCATTATACCGGAAACTACGAGAAAGCGAGGATATGGATTTTTCAAAAAACTCGATGATATAACTAATGAAAATAGTTCTAAGCATTCAAAAGAAGAAAATAGTGAAGATGTGGATGAATCTTTCCATGAAATGGATAATGATGTTACGTTAATAGCATGTGATGATAATCCTTCCATAACGTTAAAAGTGCGCGAGCTTGCAAAACATATAATGGATTTGGAAGAAGAAAGTAAAAAAGCGAACCCTGATGAAAAAATGTCATTTATACATAAGTTGTCGTGTGATAATGATAATAAATTACATGTTGAGTCTATTCTGCGAAATGGAAAGCCACTAATAAATGATTTTACAAGTTCTTTAAATCAATTCGATAGTAATAATGAAAGATATAAAAATATCAGGACTTATTTTAATAAAAATATGAAGAATAAAAAGGATGCTTTTAATAAAGAACGTGAGAAAGACATTTTATCTAGCGAGAAAAGAAGTTGTAGGGATATGTCGAAATCAATTGACAGATTAGAAATTAACTCACTGATGAGTGATGGGCAATTGGAATCTATTTTGTCACTTTTAAAGGTTGGCATTTCTCTATATGGATGTAATTTTCAGGTAATTCAATTATATGTTAGATATAAATTATATTTTATAAACAATGACATCTAGTGTCGGAGAGGTGAAACCAAGTTGTATTTAATTGTATATTTGTAGATGGCAATATTTGACCATTACATTATTCTTGAATAGAAATCAAATCACATTTTTAATATTAATATTTTTCTATTTAAACTATTAAAATTATAAATGTTTTGTTTTTATTTTAGAAAATTGCTGAAATAATGTGGCCCAATGATGATAATATGTCACCAGTTATGTTGTATGAGATATTTAAAACTCACATTGTTAATCATAGTAAATACACTAAATGAATCTGTGAAATGCTGTGAAGCATTTTAATTGGCTGAAAATATACTGCTTATATTGTATTGTAAAATTAAAAACAAATGTATTTATTGCGTCTATTGTGTAATATTTATTTAAATTAAAATTTATGAGATATAAATGTTTAACACTTTACTGCCATGGAATATTTCACGATTCCGGTTTAAAGAGCCAATTTGATTTAATCATCTTTTATTATTATAAAGCACATAGTAATAATCAAAAAGCTTAAAAAATGTTTTTCTGTTCATTTAAGCCAAACCTGATTTTTATTTTCTTTCCTGTAGCCATCTATTCATATTTACACCGTTATGCTACGAGTTTCCTCGTAGCTGTACAGATATGGCAAGTAATGAAGGGACGAGATAACTCATAGTAGGCATCCTGGGCAAGCAAACAACCTATGAGATATCTCGTAGTTGGCAGTCAATATTTTATTATGTTTATCAATGATTGCTTTATTTTAAATATTCATTTTTGTTGATGACAGATTTAAAATCAATCCTTTTTGTATAAAGCGCACTTTTAGTAGCAGTGAAGTCGGCTTGGAAAATAGTAATGCTGATGATGAAACTATCAATAAAAATTAAAAAAATGATAAAATATACCCATAATTAAATTTAATCATATTTACACATCCATGTAGCTCATTATTAACAGAACTAGAATTCCCATAAATGTAGCCTCTCACTAAGGTGGAAGATAGCAATACTGTTCTGTGTGACTGTTCAAGAATGTTTATGGAACGGGAAGAATTACTCGATTCGGTTCAGTCAGCCAGCCTGGTTGTAAGTTAGCTCTACACTTAGGGATAAAAACTAGTCACTGTTCTCGTCTCATTGGGTAAGTAGGTCCTAGGGTATTGATCTTAAATCCAAATCTGTTTTAACTTAGAATTTCTACCTGGATCCACCAAATAAACATAGACACAAAGTGGTGTTGCTTCTAATGAGCAGTTGCTTCAGGCACACATATCATAGATGGGTGCAAGTAAGATTTTCAGTTAGCGTGGGAGCTGAAAAAAACGAGAAACCACAATTTTTGAAAGTAGAAATATGTAGGTGGCGTTAGCTAAAAAACGAGAAACCATAGAGGGCGCAACGGTTTTAATTGCTTCAGGGTCTTGAATATGTAGCTACGCCACTGTATGCACAATAATGTTGCCATGTCTGGTTGAGTTCAGATGTCTTGAGATTTGTTTTAAAGAACATCAAGAACCAAGGATAAATTTTTAATAAATTTCGGAAAGAAATCATTGAGAAAATTATCTAATTCGTAAAAATTAATTTACACCTATCACGGAAAACTACAAAATGGATGTAGCTTTAGAAATAATTAAAAACAAAAACTCAATCCAAAATACAAAATTTTATAATTGACAGAACCACATTATCATACCTCGAGCTGAACAATAGTGAATTAGGTGGAGTCAGTAAGTTTAAATTTGAATTGAAAATTGTTAGCCAAGCTGTCTGCAAGTCTAGACTTGTCCTGTATGAGCGATAAAAATATATCCGCAAATGCAGGCGTGTTCGCTAATGTGTTAACAATATAACTAACTAAAAATAGTGCTGGGAGGGCAGGCGTTGAAACGTACTGACAGATGATAACATAGCCCAGGGTTGGCGAACCTTTTTGAGCCTGAGTGCCAAATTTTTTTTTTTTTCAATT
>JAGVSQ010014374.1:0-10638 GCA_022683975.1 Rhyacophila evoluta
TTTAAATCATATGTATCTTCATAACACACAGATTTCACGAAAAAAAAACATAAAAATCTAATGTAAAAGAACTCACTCCCCAGAGCAAGTCAAGTGTCAATTAACGTACTCCTGCAAAGGTTAAGTATGTGAAATTAAAATATGCATTATAAATGTGTTTTAAAACCAAATACAAACTGAATGTTTGGATTGTTCAATTATTCGGGCCCCCCCTCCCAAGTATTACCCCGTGTTATCAAGAGTATTCTGTAACATTTTCAAACATAAAAATACTAATTATGAAGTCATGACGAAATAACAAAAAGCAGATCAAAAATATTTTTAAGAAAATAAATATTTCTCAAAAAGTAGCTACACACATATAGGCTATAATGTAGCATACAATATTGCTAAACGTAATAAAGCTTTCTGATGGGTAGTTTTTTTAACACCATGCTCCAAGTTTGTGATGTTTTATATCCTGATAAGAAAAAAGATTTTGAAACTATAAAATTACCTCGAAAAACAGTGACTTCCTGAGTCGAAGTCATAAATGAAAATCTGACATCCCAATCTAGTCAAAGATTGGTCAATTGAAATTCTACTCCCACTGAAACTGTAATATGGATTTAACTGTAAAGCTTGTAAAGACTATTTGATATTGTGGGCTCAGTTTCTAGTTTCTTGACAATTTGAAAGCTCCGATGATATTATACATGCTTAAATTCAAGTCTCACCGCATGTAAACAAATTTTAGCTTATTTTAGATAACGAAGTTCAAATATATTATACGCATTTTCGTAATTTTCGAGAGTTGATTACAAAAAAACAGTGCAAACAAAATTTGATTCCTTTTTAGTAGAATTACCGAAAGCAAGCGTCACTTCATGACGAGGATCCGAAGACAATTAAATAGATTTTTGTTTGGGTTTTGTATTTTTTATCTATATCTAAATACATAAAAAAAAAAGGTTTTTTGATTTATTATAAACCTATTTTTATATAACGGACATTCGGTTTTAACGGACACCCCTTCCCCCCAATTAGTCCGTTATATCGAGGTTTTACTGTACTATGTTTGCTTCATACCATATTGTAATAGTTTTTGTGATCCTAAAAAAGTTTGCCCATTGCTGGTCTATGTCAATGGGTATCAACTGTTTTTTGACTAACATATCCATTGGAAGTGCATTTCTCGAAATTGAACCCTTCATGTAATAACAGATGACTTTACACTCAAGATTTGCTTTTGAGGCTATATTATTCATATTATGCATCAATTATCTATTACCATCCAAAAGACAGATATTCTGGCCTAGAGTAGATATTTATGTACTCATCCATGAATTCTATTTGAAACTAAAAATGAATTAAAGAATTGTTTGTTTTGGTTTATATTATCAATAGATCAACAGTTTTGTTCTGTTCATATTCTATCTTAGTCTTTCCCAACCATAGGTCCACAGATCAGTGCTGGTCTGTAGAATTTTTCTGCTGATCCATGAAAAGTTGTTGCTTATTTTAAAATGCTTAATAGCAGTCATCATTCAATAGTATCAATTAATAACTTTAATCACTACTATCTTGATAATAAGGAACCTCGTAAAGTCAATCTATGGATAAATGATTTCTTTCTTTCTCAAATTGTCTTTTGACGACACTCTGGTGTCTCAGTTTTGGATATCGATAGCTGAAGAATGTCAGTCCCTAATTTACAAAGCTATTAAATTATTATCCTCATACTCAACTACCTCGACGTGAAAATATCTGCTCTACTGATCTAAGTGGAGTACATGGATCTCTGCAATGTGAAGATATGAGTAAACAGATTTTTTCATGAGTCAGTCAGTCAGTCAGGTAAAAACAATACACCTCATTTCTTTCATGTGCACGGCTCGAGGAAAGATGGTCGTCCGCCTGTACCTAGATACTTGACATCATAAACATCAGTGGAGATTGATCATCACTCACCTTTCTATATGAAGTAGATCTTTAAATGTTTTGCAGTGTATAAAACCTTTCCAAATTGTCGCAGAACACCTATTCAGATTCAGGGCAACATTGATGTTCCGCGGAACATAGTTTGGGAAGCCTTGGTCTAGCTAATCAGTTCCAATGATTTGCTGGATTATTTGAAATCCAACTAATCAAGCAACTAAATACATACAAAAATGATAATTGGTTTGAAAAATTTTTGTTTTTCAAAAAATAAAACGAGGCTTATATATTCAAATGTATACATTTATTTATTAGAAATAAATAAGAAAAAACAAAATGAAGGTTTTATAATTTCGATTAATTTAAAATTCAAATATTTTAATTTGAAATTGCATTTTTTATAATTCGTGTTTTTTTTTTGCTAAAACATTGCAATAATGATGACTGCACTTCTTTCTTTTTTGGTTGTTTCTTCTCATACATCATTTGGGAAGTTGTAAGGCTACATTCAATATTCGTATCTTCCATACTTCCATACGAACTTGATCTGACAATTTTTCAACCATTCCAATCATTTTTGAGAGAGATTCAACCCTCAAGTCTTCTGCTGGCCCTTTAACATATCAATTGACGATGTACAATATATATATATAGATGATAATAAGAGAAAAAACCGAAAATTTTTGAATGTAAATAATTTTATGTACGCATTATATTATGATTTTTATTTAAGAAAAACATTTAAAAAAAAAAAATTTTGGGCTATTTCAAAACAGAATTTATTAATTGAATTTAATCAAGGCTTGTATAACGGAGAGAGAAGAGG
This sequence comes from Rhyacophila evoluta, assembly GCA_022683975.1. Classification (NCBI taxonomy): domain Eukaryota; kingdom Metazoa; phylum Arthropoda; class Insecta; order Trichoptera; family Rhyacophilidae; genus Rhyacophila; species Rhyacophila evoluta. The sequence continues at coordinate 2,744 of JAGVSQ010014374.1, forward strand.
AGGAGGGTTATTGTGTTGAATGACCTTCATGGTCTTTAACAGTTGGTGGGAGAACTTGACCTTTTAACGAGTCGTCATCATTGTCTAGTGGCTCTAGCCCAACTCAGCAAGACTTTGAGTGGAAAATTCTTTTCTAGGTACCGTGACTGTAGAACTGAAAACCTCGTTGATCTACTAAACAATCAAGATAAAAAATGAACTAAAAGCCGTGTTGTTGAACCTACATATAATATTTAACTTCATTTTAAATTGAAAGGCTTTACACATAGCAAGATGCATAGATGGGGTTGTGACCAGGCATCGCATTCTCTTCTGCTATAATACAGGTCCACTTTGGTATCTTTTTCCAAAGAAGCTCATATATTTATTAGTAAAATTAAGTAATATCCTTACTCGTCTTGCAAAACATCAAGGTTTGACTGTATAATATATATCAATTAATTTTAGATAAAAAAGGGTCAAAATATATATTTTTTATATACTCAAAACTGTTTTTGTGTGGATGATGGACGTACATGTGTTGCGCCTTGTCGCATTCTTTTATTTTATAATAGTGTTATTATTTATTTTAACAGCTTAACGCCTACAATTTTTTGCTGAATTTTCCACGGTAGCCGGTGAAATTCGCAAGTAAAATTCGAAAGTAATATTTTATCATCTCTCATTAACATTCACAATTAAGCTAAATCGTAACTCGGGTATTTATCATAGAAAATAAACGTTTGGCGTAAGACTTACATATGAGTCGTCGGTCACCAACCAATATTCTGTCAATACTCATATATGAGTCCACGGTCGTTAAGCTGTTAAAATATGATTAGAAACTCACAATTGGGGTATGAAATATTTTTTTTTTCTATTCCATGTACTAAGCACACAGCTTTTTGACAAATATTGCAAATAATTTTCTTCTTTGTCTCGAATTTTTTGAACAGAATTCACAACTTTCCCCTATGAGTACCTGACGGGATGCAAACAAGGTATTTTTTACTGATGTTTCTGGCATTGGTTGACTACAATATGCTAAAACGGTAGTCAACACATCTCATTGTTGCTTGTAATATCAAACTTAAATATGCATAAAATTTTGATTTTACTGTTTTTCGCTACAAGCTCAAACACAAATGAATTGCGCAGCACAGGTTAACAATACCTTCACAAACAGACACGTAACAAAATAATTATTTTTGTTGAAATATTAAATCAACTTTTTTGTTTCGTTAGGACATCATTCAAATCATAGTTTATACCTGGTTACTCATTAGCCATCACCTGATAACCAGAGCCAGCCTTTCAGCCATCTGTTACGTTATTTTAAATTTTTTTTTTATTCATGACGTATTTTGAGACTTTTTTTTATATACCGCATAAGCAAAAATCGCACAAAAAAAGAACACATAAAATCAAGTTTGACTGTGTATAGAAAAAAATGATCTTTCTGCAGTGAAATGAAAATGAAAACTTGGTCGGTTGGGACTGTCTCATATTAATCATTTTACTTTCCACATGATTGGCGTGTGAATAATATCATTCAAATGTTTATTCAAAAAAGCAATCATTGTACGTAATTAAAAACACCAATAAAGTAAGTAGTTTGCCTTGTCATTGGTAGTGTTAAGATTCCTTTCATTTATCTCAAATAAAATGATTGCAAAATAGTCAAATAGTACAAATTTTTGAATATAATTCATAAATACCACTTCAGAAGACCATGTATTCCTTAATAATTTATCGGATTTAACCATTGAAGATGATGAAAACCCATTCAACCGTGAGACTGTTAAATATTTCTCTGTGTTTCTGAGAAATAAATAGAATTTTCAAACATAGATTAAAGATAATAGTTGCTTATACCTAGATCGTACTTTTCAGTTCCACGATTTCATATAAATTTACTCTTCCATATTATGATGTCCATTATTTTATTTTAAATATCTTTTTCCAGCAAGATTTTTTTTATTTCTTGAGATGAATGATATATTTTATGTCACACATATGAACACTCCCAGCATGTATGAACTCTTACAATTAAAAGGTCTTAGAGATTATTTGATAACAAGATTTACTTATTGAATATGATTTTGTCTCCATTCTATAGATGGGATGTGGGAAGAAAGTAGATAATTTATATTTATACTTTTAAAACATCATCATTACTATTTGAAAGACCTTACAAAGGGTTTTCTTTTAAACTCTACTCCTTTGTGATTGTTCCTGAAATGACTTTTCATGTTAGACAATTGCATAAATCCCTTGTCGCATACAGGGCATTTGTAAGGTTTTTCACCCGTGTGCAATCTCTCATGATCTATTCGAGATTTGTCTGATGCGAAACGTTTGTCACAATATTTGCAAGAATATGGTTTTTCACCCGTATGCACTCGCATATGAATTGTGAGACTGCCTTTGTGATGAAAGTTTCTAGTACAGATTGAGCATCGATGGTTTTGTTCGCCAGTGTGTATTCGCAAATGTTTCTGAAATTAATATAGGTACATATTGATGACTAGGAAGATAAACAACTCATTTGACATAGTATACAAAAAAAATATCAGCCTGAGAAAATCCTATTTGATTTTACTTTCATTTAGCGTACAACCACATTCACTTTTTACACCACTTGGGAACTATATACGAAAAAGTAAAAGTGTATGTAGAGGTTACTATTTCAAATCCCACAATCTGCTAAGGAATAAAAAAAAGCATAACTCTTTCCAGTCAAGTGTTCACACTGTGGAGATCTATGTGCTCCACATTTGAAGTAGAAATGGTAAAACAAACTTTTTACGTACCTTTAATGCACTATTTGTTTTAAAATTTTTATTGCACAATGTACATAGATGCACAGTGATGGGCTCCCTATGAACAGAAAAAATATGTTTGTTCAGTGAATCTTTTGTTTTAAACTTTTTAGAACATTCTGCACATGCAAAATTTCTCACTTCACTGTGCATCGCCATATGATTTTTGAGTTTGTCTTTTTTTAAAAAAGCTTTGGAACATTTATCACAAGTGTACTTTTTTTCACCGTGCGATCGCATATGTTGTGTAATAGATGTGGTGATTGTTATTCCGCAGATTGGACACAAAGTACCACGTTGCTTCAAGCCACCTGCAGTTTTCTTTGTAATTATTTTAGTTTTTTCTGTTTTAACTCTATTAACGATTATCTTAATGCCTTTAAAATATAAAAATTCTTCACCGTCTTTTGATACTTGAATGCTATCCATGAGATTTTTCTCATCATCTTTAAAGTGCAGTTTATCAGGTATTTCTAAATCACCGTGTTTATCAAAATTGGTAATGTTGTCACTACCAACAGTTTCAATCTTATTGTCACTCAATACAAAATTGGTGTCATGTCCATTAAGTAACTCTAAATTACCATGAAGTATTTTTTCATTCTCTTGGCATTGCGCAATAAATTTAGAGATATCTCCGACTTTATGAATACAATCGGTACATATTAAACTCGGTAATCCATCATCCTTTAAGACCTGGAATGTTTTAAAAAATTTGATTCAACATGTTTGATTACATTCTAGTAATTAAAAGGAAAATATATAGATATATATATGTATCGTAATTTGAAATCTGAGTTTTGCCACATAATACAGCCACACAGCCTGCAGGTTTCAATTATTGGACTCTGATGGCAACTAACGATACCAAACTTACACACTTAAAATGGCTTTAAATTTAGTTTATATTTAAATAGCCAAGTATTAATACTATTGGTAGCATATACTATAATAGTGGTATTACTCATTTTCATTTAACCATTGCAAATAAAATGACTTCACTCGTACTTAATGAAGGCACCCGACGACTAGTATCAGAAGGTATCATAAGCAATAATCATTAGCAGTTTTCAGAATGATGAAATAAGAACCTACTAATATTCCAGCTCATTGTGTACGACATTAAAAAAATGGTTTAAGGTGAAGTTTAGCTATATTTTTAGAGTGCAGGATAGATCGCAATTGTCACACAACGAGCACACCATCTGAGGGCACATTTATTGTTAGATATCACGTCTAACAATGTGCTAAGAGACCACCTACCTTTTTTCAAATTTCTTCGAAAGCGAATATTTTCTCATCCGTAATCATCATTGAATTGAACTGCCTAGATTAGTGGCGTTTCTTTTTTTTTTTGGCTCTCATGCAGACTATTTTTTAACTTCCTTCTAGAAATTATAGTTATTCCTTTTATTTTTAGCTCTGTTAACTAAAAATTTTACTTGTGAAAAATTGTATGGTGGCGGGTCTCTGCGTTGTGCGCACGCATCTATTTGAAACGTAAAACCATGCAAGGGCATGTGAGTAGCGCGATAAACTTGAACCATTGGTGTCGTCAAAAGATGGCATTTCAAAAAACATGCCCGCACACTAATACTAATACTCACACGCATTGGCGCTAGAAGAAATTCTCGCGTGAGTGAGTAAGTGAGCGGCCATGTTTGTTGAACTTTCGACGGCGACACCAATGGTTCAAGTTTACCAGTAGCGCTGCCAACTTAATCATGCATTTGTAAAAAGTTTTGTGACTGACTTCACTGTGACAGCTAAACTAGACCAAAAAAAGTATTTCTCGCTGTGGCGGATGGCGATATCACTGCGGATATGATAATAAATAAAGTGTCTCAGAAAATATACTATTTATACAAGCATATCGCAAATATTTGCAATATTTGTAGCGCTATACCGTGCTGTTACATACCTCTAATTTGCAGTAAGTCATAATGTTATCTAAAATGGTCTTCTCTTTAAAAATAGAAACTTGTGCCCCATCAATTAAACACAGTCTGCATGTCTTCTTTTTGATCCATAAGCCTGCTTTAGACATTACGCTTTTGCTATTGTTAAAGTGACATATTAATATGTTTAATGTCAACGTAATTGCCAGATCACTAAAAAACAACTTTTAGATGTTGCAATAATAATTATAAAACTTATCGAAATAGAAATACAACGTAAAAAAAAAATGTTTATTTAATCCAAATTACTATTAAATTCTGAATTATTTAAAACTGATAAATTTCCATATGTGAATATATTTCACATATGAAGTTTACCAGTTTTAAATAATTTAGAATTTAAAATCAATTTCCATCAAGTATCATCAGTCAAAAATATTAATTATCAAAATTAAATATGTTAACCAAATAATAGGGTAGACTATTTTTTATACATGGCAGCACTACAAAAGGTATATTTGTATACTAGGAGTGTAGGACCGGTACTTTTGAGTACTCGTTATTTACGAAAAAAGAACTGGTACTAAATATTGGATACCATAAATATGTACATACTCACAATTGGAAATTTTCCTTCATCATTTTTTAAGTCTCGCGCAGATTTAATTTTTTACTTTCGAAATTTTTTCCAGATTTTTGTAGCAACACCTTTTTTTAAGTCTCGCGCCTATTTTCAATTTTTTACACTTCACATTTCGATAGTAGTTGGTTCTTTGAAAAGTACTCATAAGTAATCATTGGTATAGGATACTTTTCAAATTAAGTACTGGTTTCAAGTATTCGATACCTAAATTAGAACACCACTATTTTATACAATAGCACCTTCATATGCCTCCCTAATTCGTTCCAGATTTTTGGGTTATTATTATATCAATAGTATAATACTTTTCAAACAAGAAATGAAGGATTTATTACATTCATTCCCATGAAGAATCCCAATATTATTGGCATATTATACATTAATAAGGTTGTATAAAATAATTTAAGCGCTGTTTACGATTTTATTTTGAATGCCGGGCGCACGATAGACATCGCGGCGACAAAGCCACGGAAACAGAGCTACAAAACGGCTATGAATATGAGTGAGCAAGTGAGCGAGTTGTTCTGACCGACGAGCTGCCACATTTGCTCATTTTCTCACTCATCTATTTATAGCTATGTTTCATCTCTGTTACGGTTGCTTTGCTATCCTCCCCGCGGCCTAATGAAGTTTTTTTTTTATTATTTTATCCTGCTCATATCAAAAAACTGTGAACATACATAATCTTTGAGATACTTGATTCATTCGTTCCAGTTTTTATGAGTCGAAACGTCGTGGAAATTGAAGACAAATTTCGTTACGTCATTTAATAATTAACAAAATACGATGATTTCCCAAGTTAACCACGAAATAAAGGTTTTGTAATTAATAATACAAATTGTATAAAAAAATCAATCGATGGTTTCTTCTTTCGTAATTAATACTGGTTGAATTGATACAGATTTTTCACGAGCTCAATATTGTTATCTTTATCGATTATAATTCCTCCGCTAGCTGTTTTATTTTGGCTTTTAGCCTTTTTTAAAAGACCAATTTCCTACCGATATTAGATTATAAAAATTTTCGGAATCCAGGCAAATTTTAAAATTCATTTTTTCTTAGCTCTCAGAACGAAATTCGGAATTTGCTATAAGTTTCTTTGGTGTTCGAAATTATATTTATGATAATTATGACAATTAATCTGGATATATTTTTCCAATCCCTAGTTATGTTATAGTTTGGTTCCAAGATTTCCTATACCTTTGGTTTTCATATCAAGGTGATCATTTATTTTATTTTAAATTTCTTTTTCCAAGATTTTTTTTATTTCTTGAGATGAATGATGTGATATATGAGATGTACACTGAGGCATCTTAAGAGATTCTTACATTTAAGATTTCCCCGGTACCGTACAGGTCAACGTGTACACCTCGCAAACTAGAAAATACGGGTTCAATTCCCACATCTAGCAGATTTTAAAATATAATCTACATATGCAGGACTAGCGCATTGGGTTGGGCAATTATCCAAAAAACAATTCTTGAGAAAAATAATCTGTCAAATCATTTCCTCACACTGTAGATCCATATACTCCACTTTGAGAATATAATGATAAATTAAAAAAAAGCCATATTTCTTTTTGTCTCCATTCTATAAGTAGGATACGGGAAAAAAAAGAAATATACGATACATTTTTTATCCTTTGTAGACATTTTTACTATTTGTAAGATTTTACGAAGTGTTTTCTTTTAAACTCTATTCCTTTGTGATTGTTCCTGAAATGACTTTTCATGTTCGATAATTGTAAAAACCTCTTTTCACATACGGGGCATTCGTAAGGTTTTTCACCCGTGTGCAATCTTTCATGATCTACTCGAGATTTTATTGATGCAAAAGATTTGTCACAGTATTTGCAAGAATATGGTTTTTCACCTGTGTGCGTTCGCATATGAAGTACGAGGCTGTATTTGTAACTAAAGTTTCTATCACAGGTTGCGCATTGATAGTTTTGTTCGCCAGTGTGAATAAGAATATGGTGCTGAAATAAAAATAAATGTAATATTGATGAAAATTGAAATACACAAATCACATGATACGATATACAAAATAATATTAGCTTGAGGAAACACACAAATTCACTTTTTGCACCACATGGGAATTATATACGAAAAAATATAAATGTCACCCTTAAAAGATATCCTACTGTTAAGCCTTTCAAGAGCGAGTTTTTACACAGTATATTTTACCTGTGATGTGAATTTGTTAATAGTATATTTTCTTTCAAATATGGTTGGTATTTCTAACACACCTTCATACAAAAATAATGAATAACTCGAAGTATACAAAAGCTCGAAAGTACATGGGTATAAGTTAGACAGAGATTGACTGATAGCCAATATGTGCTCCAAATTTGATGTAGAAGTAGTGTGATAAAAAACATTTTTTTCACGGACCTTTAATGCACTGCTTGTTTTACAACGTTTATTGCACATTTTACATGAATGCCAAACAGTGGGCTCCCTATGGACACTATTAATATGTTTGCTCAGTCTATCCTTTAGTTTAAACTTTTTAGAACATTCTGTACATGCAAAATCCCTCACTTCACTGTGCACC
>JAGVSQ010014375.1:0-10638 GCA_022683975.1 Rhyacophila evoluta
ATTAACACACACACACATATATATGTTATGTGTTATAACAAAAATTGCGTGCATTTGAATATGATGAAAGGTGGCAGTTTACTAAAAATATTGTTCGCCTTTATATTACCCTAATAAAACTCGACCTAACCTTATAGTTTAAGTATTTATCGTATAATACGTATCAGACATCCGAGATGAATCACCGGTTAAAATCCAGAATTTTCTTTTGATTTTAGTCTTTTTTATTTTTATTGGTATAAGTAGTAATATGTAGTATAAATATGGTATAGTTAATATGAATAAAGGCATACTCGTTTCTTTTTGTTTATCATGTTTCTTCCGAAATTGAAGCATATGGATCTATACGATGTGAAGATATCTGCTCTGAATGTGGAATATATGGATTAAGCAATGTAAAAACATATATTGACTGATTATTTTCCACGAAAATTGGTTCTTAAACGAGATTGCTCAACCCCCCAACAGGTATCTAGATTTTTCAGATTTTTTAAAAATCTGGCAAGTGTGGTAATTAAACCTGCATTTTCTGGATGCGAGACGTGTACGCTAACATCTATGCTATCGAGGAGAGAGTTTCTAATACGGCCAATTTAATATTGAAAAGATTTTTCAAAATCCCCGATTTATTTGTGGCTAGTGCCATTAAAAGTGTAATTCGTTTTCAAACTGACATCGATTTCAATCGTTATGGCGCCGTCTGTAAATAAAAAAATACCTTGGTTAGTGTTCGCAGCAAACATTAATATCGTTAAACGTTTCCTACATTATTCTATGACGGCCGCATAAATAAGCCGCTGTCCGATTCAAAAATTGCTCGTTGTATTACATTGTGGCCGGCATTTAGAATTCGGACATTGTCGTGATTTATGGCGTCGTATTCCCCGATCCCGATAATAATTTCGCTTGCACATCACCCCCGAGCGAAAGCTGGTCGATACTAATTTAATCAGTCCACTGGGGGTCGAATGTGGAGGCTTCTATGGTGTGTTATCTCGTGCGTGTGCCGCTAATAACCATTTCAGGTTGCTAACCAAGTGTGTATGTACACACATATATATATCAAAGCTTGATTCATATAATATTTCAATTCACGTATAGAAAAAGTTTAGTTACGATTTCGAATAAACTTCGTTTTTTTTTGCAATCAAAATGCACTCATTTTTCTAGAAACTAACTAGTAATTTCCAGTAAACTTCTTCCATATCCGGTCTCTATTTAGGGCATATGGATACCACATGGTAACTTCCAAAACTCCTGTCGTCAATCCGTATTTTGTCTCCGAATACATTCCGCAGGCGCCGAAATCCGACTGGCTTGACAAATAGGCAGGTCAGACTAAGATTCTCTTAAGGCAGCCGCAGCACGTGTCTGGGCCAGGTCCATCGTCCCAGCTTCAGTCAGTATTGATAATTCGTTATTTGCTCACTGTGAATGAAGTCAATAATAAGAATGTGTTTTTTTTTAATATACATGAAACCAAAATAAAATGTATTTTTTTAGTATTTGTTAGAATTGAAATATGTTTTAGATTGACGAAAAATATATCGTGTTGTGTAAGTAGTTCGACACGGGAATTTTGATTCATTCAGTTTAACTATTAAATTATTGGAAATTATAAATTCAATACCTTCACAATGTAGTATTGCTTGCCAACCAGTTCTATAAAATATTTCTATCTTACAAATCGTTCAAAAATCGTGTACGCATTTAAAGACGGAAAAATACCTAATATTTTTATATTCAAATTTACAATACACGTTCTCTGAAAATATCGATTCATACGTCGCGACTCTAAGGTGCAATAGTTACGGAGTTATTCGAGCAATAGAAGTTTTCCACAATGTCGGACTGCCGCTGTGTCCTCTACGCCGGAATTTATATTGATCGTTTCTTACTTGCTTGCATATCTGAATAGTATATTTTCTACGTCTGCATACTTTATAAAAATGTAATCATATAATTATGGCTGAACCATGCGTTTGAGACATATTTTATTGAGTGGTAAACTAGTTGCAAGTAAGCAATACATATTTCACATACAATTTGCAAGCATTATCTCCAAAAATTTATAAAATAGTTTTTGCTTATACATTTTTGGTTGTTTATATATATGTTATACATTACTACTATCATTTTTCTGGCCATTAAACATGGTTTTGCATTTAATCATTCTATGAATTTTTGAACGGTAATAAGCTTTTTATTTCACTGTAAATTTTAATGGAAATGAAAAAGTATTTTTTTTCTTGAACGGCGCAATAATATATCAATAACTCATCTCAACTTTAAATTTAGAGGCATTCTTCATCATAAATCAACGGAAAAAATGGACTAGTTAAGCAATAAATACCATTCTCCCTCATTCCTCGAATAATAATAATTAATTGTTTGGAAATCTCGTCAAATTAATCTTCGTGAATTTAATTTAATATATGTAATATATATTACAATATATCCGAAATTTTAATTCGTTGTGATCATTTATGATGTCCGTTTTAGTTTTCAAGTGCTTAAATTAAACTTGCTCGCGGAGATCGATATACTCCTCTTTCGGGGTGGATATCTTCACAATTGTAGATCCATATGCCCCACGTTGGGAGCGAACACGGTATAATAAAAAAAAATTCAACTACATATTAGTATCTGTCAATTCAAAATTTAGTATCTGATAATTCAAAATTTAGTATCTGATAATTCAAAATTCTATTTATTAGAAGAAAAAAAAATGCCTCGGAAATAAATAACATAAATAGTCAGTTATTTACTCTTATATTTATTACGTTTTTGTTCATAAAAATTGTTGAAGAATGAGATATAAACGAAGATATGAATGAGCGAAATCCTGAGATCAGCACGACAGTCATCTCTGTAAGTCTCACAAATATTTATACGCGCACTGACAGTGAGTTCACCTTTTATATATATACATAAATAACAGTAATAAGTGCTGGATATGAGTTATTTCAGATATGTATTTTTTCTGAAATTTTTTTTCAGAGTCTGAAACAGATATTATATAATACGTAATAATGGATATAAAAACGCATAGGAATGAAATACCGATCTTCCACCTCGTAGTTTTTAATAATAGGCACGTATTTATGGCACAGTCTATATCAATATAGCACAATATGTATCGCTTGTTTATTATCATTATCGTCTGTATGCAAATGCAAAAGTTCACACGATATTTTCCTGTTTGCTTATCATTTGTGTGATGCAACCCCGGAATTATTTGATACAATTTATGAGATATGGTATGAGTACAGTGCAAATTATTATGAAATCATGGATCTTTATCTACTCGAAAAATATCCATTTGCAGTAGTCATTCCCAATGTCAATTTCGAATGTGGGAATTACGATAAAATCTATCGCAAGTGTCTTATCACATCATACTTCAACAATACCATGGTAATTTTCAAACATTACTGTAAGCACGATGATATATTTTTATATTCATCAATCAAACCACACGTTTCTCGTTCAATTCATACGTTTTCTTTATTTTGTGTGAATTATGGCTCCATTGTGATTTTCTAACATTTTTTTGTTGCATTTCTATGAAATGTTTCTGTCATTTTTATCAGTAACGTTAGTCAGTAAAGCACTATCTAAACACATCTTTTGGTACTATATTGAAAGTTTTAGTTGCGTGACATGCCCTATCTAAAATTCTTGTCGTTTATATTTTATACCTTTAATAAATAAAAATGTTTTTTAATTATCATTTATTGTTCAACATGTGCCTCACTTAAATAGGTTATCAGTTTCAAACTGGACTATAGACGATCGGTCTGTAAATAGCCAAATCTTATTATAAAAAATATGAACATTTACATTGTGTTTTAAGTGATTGAGCTCAGGCGATATTGCAATTATACGATTAAAATAATGTATAAGATCAGTGTTCTCAGTTTTTTTATCGATTTAATTTTTGGATTCGCAACTTATAACAGGGTTTTTAATCTAGAATTGGATTTTTTAAAATATAAGTGGCGCTACAGTCCACTGAAGCTCATAGTCGACTGCACAACCATCCTTCAACTATATTTGTCCAAGGCCCTCTCTCGAACCAGTTACTTACAGCTTCTATGAAATCCACTGGAAACCGTTCGCACTTCATTTCCGAGTATGACCCAAAGGCGATTGATTGTCAGCTGTTTTTTTTAGAATTTCAAGTAGAATTTGTGAAATCATCTCTCTTTAAAATTTTCAAAAGTTTTGTTAGTCGCATGCAATTCGTATCTTAACAGAAAATTTCTTTAATCGCTTACACAATCGTGTCATATATGAATTAAAACCAATAATTAAAAACAAAATCTAATTAAAGAGTGCTTAATTTATACTAGATATAAGTATATATTCTAATACGGATGGATTACGTGTACATTGGATATTTATTCGGTAGATGAGTCCTTGCTAATTGGTTTTAAATGCATTTTCGGGATTACATTTTTCAGTTGTGATCAATTCGACTGTGTTTGATTATTAAACCGTTTTAGGCTGTCGATTTTAATTAGCGGTGTATGTGTGTGGGATGATATTAAGTACACCCCCATCTCCACTAATCCGAGAATCGTCCCCCCGAGGAGAATCAACGGTGACGCTTGACAGCTGTTAGAGCGAATTGCTAGCTTAACCGATCATTCTCATTAGTCGATTATAATTATTGCATTTTGTAATATTAAATACTGTTTGTTTTGAAATAACACATGATCGTTAGTTAATTGACAAAGTTGGCGTTTACAATGTAAAATTCTCTTAACAATGAGAAACAAATCACAAAAATACACTGAGAGCTTTATTTTAATACTGTTTTAATTTAAAACAATTGATTATTGGATATTTTTTGTAAGTTATATGTGCTGGTGTTGGGTAACTGATATGGGAAGAAGTACAGATTGGTTCATTAGTAGAAAGACTTATTCGAAAAAAAATAATAGATATGATGGCATTTTTGAATAATACAGACTGATTTTTATATTTCGCCCTCAATATATTCTTGTCATGGGGTTTTGATTATTATGGATATTTAAGATATAAATTGATTATTTCGGATGTGCCATACATTTCATATGGTGTAAGAAATAAAAACATGGTTTTGGTATTACATTGTTAGCTGTTCCTTGTTTGTTATAAATTACGAGTGCGATTTTATGCTCTGGATTCATCATGAATGTCATTTACAATTAGAAAATAACACGCGGGTCACGAGTGTCAGTAAATTTTCCTGTATATGTAATTGTTAATTATATATATTTTAAAATATATTACAATTTTCGGAAATGTGATTCCAAGATCTAATTATAATATGTAAGCGATTTTCTTTGAGATTCAGTGTTCACTGAATTTTCAATCGAATTGTAAGGAGACTGATAACTTGACGAATTATTAACGACGCATCAATAAATTATTATTCGAAAAGAGAAATATAAAATGCGAAGAACACATATCACATTTTAACGACGATAATAAAAATATGCGTTTGATGGCTTCCTTTTTATGATATTGATCGAATAGTATTTTATTATTATTTCGACTCTGCGAAGAAGATCCGATCACGGGCGCCACTGGAATATAATCGCAAATAAAATCGTTAATATGACTCCAAGAAGCGTATTTACTGCAATCTTTATTGTAAAAGTAATAGGCACTTAATAATGTATCAAATGATATAATTTTTAGGCTTTTGTTTAGACCAACGATTGATACAGCAGATTTATTAATTTATATATAACGTATAAAAAAACATTTCGTCACCGTGATTGATAATAAAGAGTTGAACTTGATAATTCGATCATTCGGTCTTCCATCTTTTATCACGATTCCAAACTTAGCATCACTCGACTTCTGAATTTTACTCGAACACTAAGGCCGAGGCTACAATAGATGCCGCAGTGGCAGAGCGACAGTAGCAGAGGGTAATACAAAAAGCTATAAATAGGTAAGTGAGCAAGTGAGCAAGTGTTGTGACGTTTTGCCGAGCTGCCAAACTTCTACGCACACATATTTATGGTTATTTTGCATCTCTGTTGCCGACGTTCTGCTGCTGTCACTTTGTCGCCGCGGCATCTATCTTCTTAGCCTCGGTCTAACGCTTATAAAATAATGGAACATGTAGAATTAGATAAAATTGATACAGAAGTCTTGTTGTTTTATGTCGTTATTATACCTAATTAAGAACCGCAGTGCTCTATTATTTCGATCATAACTATTTTTAATTCACGATAATTTTATACCAAAAAGAAAAAGGTACTCCGTTATTATTTTTATCGAAAATAAATATCGTACTGTGCTACCATCAAAGCAGAAATGATCAGTTTTTTATAAGGCATACAAATTGTTTTAATTGATCTTATAAATGTTTGATACAATAAAAATGACCAATAACATATCAAATTCAATTTTACTATTAATTTATATAAACCGCGCGATATGCAGCATCGCGAAACACCGCGACCAATCTACAATAGGGCTTAAGACACCAGACTTACGAGTGACGTTAGCGGCATGAAAATTGATCCTTTCTAATATAAAGAAGAATTATATCACGCCCTTTTTGGTGAAGCTTTTAGGAAGGTCGTATTTATGATTTAATCTTTTAATTTACCCTTCTCGCAAAGACTCGTTTTCCTCTTTGTGACAATCACATTACTTAATAGACACGAGTATACAGTGAAAGAAAGATGCGCCACATTAATAATGCTTATGGTATTTATTCAATATTGTTTGTGTAATACAGTTTGGCTTGAGCAGTTCAACATCGGCAAATTCTCGATAAACGATGCGAATTGGGAGTATAGTTCGGTATAGAATAGCGGAATTGGGTTGAAGTGTTGACTTCATTAGGCTTTATTGATTTGAGTCACGCCCCGATAAGGTTTATTTTAGTTGCCTATTATTGAAATGGGATTACTTTTCGGTATTTTTCCGCACCTATAGTTTTCACTTCGTTTTCATTTTTTTCCCGAGTATGACCTGCAAAATATTGTGAACACTTCATACCTGAATCTACTATATTTTGGGATATATTTGCTCAATTTTCATTCCATATTAAGATGTTAAGCGTCATAATTGATTAATAATATTTAAAAAAAAACTGTAAATTCCCTGTACCATCGACTAGTTCTCCATTTCAGTTATGGGGGCATACATCCTAATGTAACGAACGTGCGGCACTTTTTTGTTAGAAGTTGGCGTGTGTTTGAGTGTGTATGATTCACATTTTAACTAAGTTTTATTGAAATGAAACCTTCTCGCTTTCGTTGTCATTTTTTTTGACAAATATTTAATTATACTTTGTAAAAACCAAGTCACGTCACGTACTTTGTACGAATTCATGTATTATATTATTATCTTCGTGTATATAATGTTTGAAATCGAAATATGAAGAGGATATTTTCAAAGTGAACCTATTCCACCGTGTTAAACTTGAAAGGAAAACATTTTGAACAAGTATTTTTTGTATGAAATTACCATATAACATTTTTTTCAATGTTTATTTTTGTTTTCGATGTATTTAAAATTGACGTTTTCTGCTGGTTTACATGCTAAATGGTTATTTTATACAAAAAATACTTGTTCAAAATCGTCTGCTTTATATTTTGGCATAGTGGAATAAGTTCAATTCGGAAATATTACCCTCATGAGAGGAAATATTTCCCGCACGAGACTGCCTGTATTAGTAATTATTTTATCTATACTGTTTGTTTCATATTTATCTTCTTTGCTCTGTATACAGGTTGTTTAAGATACTAATTAAATAGACTGTTAATAAATAATATTGAAATATTATACAATTGTTATTTTAGATAAAAATTCACTCATGTAGCATCGTGATAGGCCCTCGACGGCAATATTCATCCTCACGTTTCAAAGTTTTTGAGCACGCTCAATACTGGACCCACTCGTCCCTAAATAACTTAATGTTGTGAACTTCATAGATTTATATATAAAACAATAGAAGTCCGAAATATTAAATGGCATTCATTCAAACCTTCTGAAATTGAGCGAATATGTTTTTAGTGTTTAATAAATGTTATGAAAATTAGTGACTGTTGGGTTTCATATCCGCACATACACTCGTAGGTATATAATATCTTACGGTATATGATGTCTTCTTAACGGCCGGGATTTTTTTTACTGAATTTTATACGACAGCTGGCGGAATTTGCGAAAAAATATGCAAAAAAAAATGAAAAGACATATTAACATCTCTTGTTAATATTCACAAGCAAACCAAATTGCAACGCAGTTATTTCGCATAGAAAAAAACGTATGACGTAGGACTCACCAACTAATGTTATGTTAAGACTCATAATAAATCTGCAATCGTTGAGCTGTTAAATTGGTTCTATAGAATAAGAATTATATGCTCTCTCATGCACACCGACGTCTTAGGAAGTTACTCCTGGACACTTTTGCCACCCTGAAGTCCGCCTCACGTTCGTTACGCAGCATTTTAAGGCTGCATAACAGGTGAGGTGTGGTGAAAGGTAAAGGAAGTATTGGAATTAATAAGCGTGCCGTGCCCAATTAACCATGAGTCAGTTCGCATAAACTGAACGTATGTACAATTAAATCGGTAAAAAATATGTTTTTCGGGCCGCTCATTTTTATTCGATTGCCAAATTTAATAAAACGAAAGAACAATACGCTCGATGGGATAATGAAAGTGCTTTGCTTATTCATGTATTGAAGGTGGCTGGCTGTCTCTTACGTATATATCTGCGAAGGCAAGCCAGCCATGTAATATTCGGCGATTATTTACTTCCTTTATAGGTCAGCGGTCAACGTTAACTTACTTGTGTCGATACGAGACAATGCTTTTTGAAACACCTGTCATAATATTTTACCTTTCGCTGGATAAATAATTTAATTAAATTTAGTTAAATATTATATTCGGCTAAATACTTTTATAATTCTTTCCCGTGTTCATTTTTACGGTTCAATACACACACTTTAATATTTACGCTATTGGTATTACATTACGTAAAAGCGGTGTATTATTTTTTAAGTCCGTTTTAATTTAAATTCATAACACAATAAATTGGCTACAATTTAATGTACACATTTTATGGAGGGTTTTGGCGTTTTGGGAAAATTATTGTAGCTGTAGTAATTTTTAAAATATTTTTTTTTTTTGCTTTGTGTTAAGAAATTGATTATTTTCGCACGCCCTTCTTTGAGTTCAGTTTGTGTCCAGATACGGTGAAAGAAACATATTTGTTAGCTTTTTTCTTGTCTTATGGTCCATCAGCATTTATTTTTGCTACGGTCTTAAATTGTATCACATCCTCGTCAATTAATTGAATAGTTATCACAGTAACTTATCTTCAAGAAAAACCATACACCTCTATTTAAAACGTATTGGTAAAATGAGCAGGATGAGTATTTTTTAAATTATAACGACTGACCACATCAAACTCTATTCGGAAAGATCGTAAGAATGATCCCCAGAAGATCGTAAGCGGTAATTTAAAGACTGGTAAAATATCGTAAGAGATGCCAGCAGCCGGTCATAATTTACGCATCACTATCTTTTGCCAGTCCATCAAGTTGCCGCTTACGATCTTTTGCCGATTCGAATTCATAGTTATCAAGACAAAGAACGCACCTCTTTTCATCCCACAAATTATCATTACACGGTAATGTAAAAAAAACAAAAAAAACCCCATTCCAACGCCCAAGTCAGGATTGACACTTCGGAAGGTTATTTTAAGTGTTTGGCGGAATATGACAGGAGTTATTCACTGTGAACTTCTTAAACTAGGCGAAACAATAACTGCGGAAGTTTGTTGTCGACAATCAAATACGCTCAAAGAAAAACTGCAAGAAAAGCAACTGAGTTTTTTCAATCGACGAAGAGTTATTTTACAGCGTGATAACGCACGCCCACATGAAGCGAAACTCACATGTGAAAAAATAAAACAACTAAACTGGGAAGTTCTACCGCATCCTCCATATTCCCCAGATTTTTTAACTTTCTTTATGACTAGTTATTTTGATTTTCGTCATTCGTATTTCGATTTTAATTCATATTTTCAATCAAAACCATCCAGTTTCTATAAAAATGAGATAGAAACATCGCAAGAGATGTAAGAGTTGGTTGTTGATACAGTCTTAATTTGAAAAAAAAACAATGGATTTCTTTCGGAATGACCTAATACGTAATATAAAAAATTGCAGCGTATTAAATAGTTAACGGTGTTTATTAAAAAGTCAACAAGTCGAAAAAATATTTCCGGCATTCGATTTTGCGACGGCCAGGCCTTGTCGCACGAACGTTTGATGAAATACGACGAAATTGTTTTTTTTTCGTATGAAACTTCGTTTATTGGATGCAATAACGTCATAACTAAAATTGTCATTAAAAAAAGAATTTGAAAATGTTGAATGATAAACAATATTTAATTTGAATGGAGCATAAGTTTCCATCTTTCCCAGGCAAAGCCGGGTAATAAATTATTTATAAAAGAAAGAACGAAAAAAAAAACAAAAAATTAAAGGTGTCTGATATTTAAAATTTTGTATTTTATTTAAAAAAACATGGCATTAACATATTAGCATTGTTATATAAAACACGTTATTGTTATTGTATTTTGATTCACTTTTCCTGTTCTGCTTTTTATT